>OY728166.1:801102963-801174855 GCA_963277665.1 Viscum album | reverse complement strand
TTTAATATTCAGTAAACCCTCTGATAATGAAACCCTATCAATTGTAGTAGTTTTTCATGACTTTACATATGTGTACTTGAGATTTCTATTATATGGTCGTGTGTGTTGGAGTTGGTTGGTGTTTATCCTATCTCTCTCTTCTGAAAGTGTTATCTTAGAGGGTAATTCTTTCCATTGTTGTGTTTACTATACCCTCAGTGCTAGTCGCCATCCCGTGGCCTACAGGAGGTAAGACTCATGGTTCATTATATCCCTTCCAACATTTCCAACCCATGAGTGGTATCCTTTGTGATGAGGGGGTCATGAAAAAACACCTTAGTAGAATAAAATTACAATGATAAGAAATATTATTATTCAATAAATGGAAATAACTATTTAAAATAAATATAGTCTTCTGACATATTTTATTGGATTATGTTGTTCATATATATTTTCATAACATAAATATAATTTTAATCATTTTGTTTTTAATAAATACACCATATGAATTTTAAAATAATAGAAAACCTATAATTGAATACTTTAAGGTTTTATGATGTATAGTTTTTTTCTTGAACACTCTGTAAATCATCGGTATTTTTGATCAAAAGGATGATTAATGAATCATTATATGATAAACAACCACTTCGAAACATTTTAGATTGTATAACTAAAATTCAAGGTCAGCCGAAGAATCTATTCATGTGAAATTTGATGAATGTAATCCTTTTGATGAAAATAAAAAATAAATATATGAAATTGATAACACTTTGAATAAATTGAGACTTTAATAATTTAATCGTATTTTTTCATTTAAATTATAACATGATCGATATCAATCTATTTTGATAAAACATTAATTTAGATAATCAATAGATGTCTTACCTATGCATACAATAACAACAAATGACCATCATTTGATGAATATTATATTATACATATATACTTTAGTTAGAAGTTGATGGAATTTTGGAGAAATAGCTAATTTTTATTCCATAATATCCCAATTTGTGCATAAATTTTTCATAAACTTTCTAGAAGATAATAGTTGGATACTAGTTATATATAAGTAAATAAAACATTTTAAGAAAAATTACATTTGGAAATTAGTTGATAGACTCTAAAAATATATAGTAAATTGAGAGAAACTTGTTTTTAATAATTGTTATGATGATAAATTCAAAATCTCTATGAATAAGGCTAGAGTTGTTGCTAAAAAATAAAAATAGAAAGAAGAAATAAATTATAGATAAAAATTTCCTCTTTTTTATAGGATAGAAATTGTTAGTATATTTTTACCAAATACAAGTCATTTGAATTGTAATTTATAATAAATTTATTTAAATACTCCATTTTGAATTGTTTATTTAGTGGAGGATTCTTATGTTAAAAAACCTCTTAGTTTTGAGAATCCTATTAAACCAAATTCAATTTTTAAACATAGTAAAATGTTATTTCTCCTTAAACATACACAAACGTCACAATTAATAATATTGAGTTATTTTTTTCGAAAAGTGGTTTTCTAGTGGGTTTGGAATATCCCCCCATTTTTTAAAAAATCATATTCTGTAATTTTATTATTAAGTATATATTTATATATTTATAATTTTATTTTTGGGTAAACTAATAAAAATAATTTTAATAATTTATAAAAATATATTCAAATAGAATTTTAAATCAGTGTGTTGGGAGAATTTAGTTTCATTCATTGTTTTCAAAATTAAGAAAAATTATTTTTTAATTGTTTTGAATTAATGAAAATAAAATAGATATTGTTTGAAATTTTTATAAATGAAAGCACTAAAACACATGAAACCTCTATGTGTACTATTAAAAATTATTTGGGTAAAAATGAAAAACAATTAGACATTATATTAAAAATATGTATGATTGGTGGTTCGCTATGTCCAACTTTTAGTATTATAGAAATTATTTTTTGAGTTTAACTTTTTCCAGGGTTTAAAAAATATCATCATACAATTATTAAAATAATTTTTTGATTTTTAAATGGAACTATTTTTCAATATATACATTATCCAAAAATATATAATTATAATTTTAAATTGTATTTTTTTATTTTAAAAGATGTATTTAATGCAGAAAAAGTACCACATCTAATTGTCACATTTTATAAAATTCCTAGGTTTCATGGACAAGTGAAATGTAAGATTTAGTAGAATTTTCAACCTACAAGGTTGAATATATTTATTATGTAAGATGATGGGAACATGTTTTGTAGATGAAACAAACACCTATTGATTTATAACTCAGTTTTATTAAAAAACTATTTTATATTGTAATAACATTTCTTTTGATATTAAAAAAAAATCATGCGAGTCACTCTATAATGTATAAAAATATTTTATACAACGTTTTTTAAGATGTAATGTTTAAAAAGGGGATATATCATTGAAATGTTTTAATAAATGGTATCAAATTTTAGTTATTTTACGGAAACCACATACCATTTAATGTTTTAATTATTTTTATGGGGGATAATTTAAATTAATTTTCTTTGTAAACCTATATTTTTCTAATATAAAGTCATTAGAAATATTATTTTTTGATTTTGGAATTTATCATCATAGTTTTATTTGAAGAATGTGTTTGATTTAATTAAATTTATAACTTTTATTTTTTATAAAATTTATTTATTAAATTGTATTCTCAAATTTATAATCAAAAAGTATTACCCTTAATTTTTGGCTCAGGAAGATGAACCATCAATTTAAAAAATTAGAAAAACAATTTTCTCACCCCTACCATCAATGTCATTTCTTTTCATTCTCAAAGGCTCTTACCTTTTAGAAATCTCTCAAACCATGACCTTTAAACCCTTAATAGTTATTTTTAATATACCTAATACCAATATTGATGATAATGTTGGTACGAGAATATGTTGGAGGTAGAGTCCATCCAATTTACAAATGATATTTCTTTATGGAAAAGTAGTTGATTATTAATGTCATACTAATGTAAGAATGAATCTTTCAAGGGGTGGAGCACCTATTTAATAGAGAAAATAAAGTGTGTATTTTTTTAAAAGGAATTAAAATGGTTTTGGAAAATGACATGTTTACTTTCATAAATTTTTATGAAATCCTTTCTTCAATGAGAAAAAATAATAAATTTTCATCTTTATCATTTAATATAGCATAAATTATCCTTTACACCTATTACGGTCAGTTTTATTTCAGTCTATAGTCAAATAGGGAATGTGCCCACAAATGAAAATACATAATGTCATTTTTTGGGACCTCCCATACTATAATAATTTTATTGAAGGATCCAATTTTGATAAAACGTTTTTGGTTTAGTTTATTCAAATCACAGTGGTAATAAGAATAAAATATATGGAGTAAATTCTTTTTCCTAACATGTAATTGATGATCCTAATGTCAATATACGTAATATTAATTTTAGTACATTTATTATGAGATATATGTATCACTGTTTCCATATATATGAAATTATGACATTATACCCATATGGAAGACCAGTTTCTATTTGGATTTATATGAAATATATGATCAATGATATTCAGAAAAATATCAGATTCCTCTAAAATAATTTTATCTTAGCTGGAATTATTAGAATTTTTTGACTTTTCTAGAGAAAAACTAATGTAATGTTGATTCCTTTTGTATAAATGTATGAATACCAATCTGGAGGTAGAGCTCATGGAAAACATATATGTCTAATTTTTTCTGTTTTACAAGACACGTTTTAGATGAGGTTTGGTAATCTAGAATATAATGAGCTTATGTTTTGGATACTACTTCTATTGGAACTAACAATATTCCAATCTCTATATAGTGTGCGAAAATTTTTTACGAGAAAACATTTTCAAGGATATAGTAAATTTTTCAATTCAATAGACCATTGAATAGGATTATAGGGAAGATATTAGATCTTATATTCCTCCAATTACATGAAATGAAGTAATATTTTTGAAGAATGGATTTCGTACTATTAAAGAGGTTAAACAACTTGTTCCAGTTATTGAAGACAGAATGAAGGAAGATAATTAAATACCTCCATCTTATCAAATAGTTGAGGATGATATTTTGAATGATTAAGAGAAATTATATCATGTTAAGAGGCAATATGTTTAAGGATCTCAAATTTTAGTACCCATATATATGAATAAACTAACCTAATTATGGATTATAGAGTACATCATTTTGAGCCCCTATAAGGGAATACTTAAGATAAAGGAGGGTAAGAGACTGATGTTCATCGTGGTTTATCAAATCCATATTCTTTAGAATTATAAGTCTAATAACTATAGTTAGTTGAAGGAGAATGTCCCTCTGTGAGATCAGATTAATTATCATTTTCTTCTAAAGATGATTTAGATTTTTATATGTATACACATTACTTTTCTATAGTTATGATTGAGAATAATAATATGTTTAAATAAGAATTAGTAATACATCATAATGATTTAGAGGGTTCAAAACATTCTTATGAATATATAAGAAATTTTTTTATCTGAAGAACAGAATATGAATTTGGTGAAGCATATATTGAATGCTTGAAAGTAAATTCAATTTAGGGAATTGATTTTGATTATTTTCAAGGAATAATTTCTACTGATGCTTAGATTATTATTAGAGAATTTGATTTAAAATTCAGTTTCATAAATATGATGAATTTTTCAGCAAGTTAGTTTGAATCGATCAAATCCATAATAATACTCAAACAGAGCCTATACATCTAGTGAAACAACACCTCCTACTTTTATATAGATATTGTATCTTTTTACTACTATTTTTTCTTTCTAGAATGAAATAACTAAATATTTTTAACGTAACAGTTTTCTAGTCCACACTAATTTAGAAAATGAATATGAGTATATTTAGTAATTTATATTTCTATAACCTAGTGTTAAATGTTTTTTCAATAATATTAGTATAATAAAGGATTAATATTATAATTTATATGATCCATTAATGAAATTTCTAAAATAAAACCTAGTTAGGATCTAGAAATTAGTCAAGAAATAGTGGTGTTGATTATAGAAGAGCAGAGAGCAGTGAATTAGACTATTCTTGATTCCTAAAACAAAAAATATTCTTATGAACCAGATCGTGGACACTATACCCATCCTAAATCATATCCTATTTACCCTTGACAAATAATTATTATATTAATTCTTTTTAATGAAAAAAAATTTCTTTTTATATTTTGTATATTAGTTTTCAAATTACTATTTATTGTAGCTTCTTGTTTCTAAGTCTAATAATTATTAGGATTCATTTTTTTTGAAAAATATTAAATTTATTAATAGTTTACTAAAATATTTGACATGTTTTAGTATATCCAAATAATATATTTTTAACATCATGATTTGGGGTGAAATTTGGATAAATGAAAAATATATATTATTTTTCAGTTAGAAGTAGAATGCGATTTTTTATGTACTTATAAATATGTTAAAAAATATGGTTAAAGATAAATTATATTTTATTATATAGTTGAAATTGAATTTGGATTCTATATAATTTTAAAATTATCCTAGAAATTTAAATTGACACAATGTCTCTTTTGTGAGGTTATCTCTCAACCGTAAAAGTGATTCTTTAAAAATATAAAAATATGGAATAGGATAATTATATATTTTTTATCATAATTTTAAATATTTTTTTTGTTCGGGAACACATATTTTTTGAGGAAACATACTTTCAAGTATTTAACATTGGGATCTTTTTTCCAATGTTTGGAATCAATGGTATGTTGTGAACCATACTTTTTATATTATGCCTACACTGAGAAACCCTACATTTGATGTAGTCATCTACAAAATATTAATCCAATATATTTTCTAGTATTTATGTAAAGATTCATTTGAATAAATATCACCTTTAATGTCATAGAAAAACTCTTTAAAAGGCACTTAATAAACATATTAAAGTATTCTTATTTCAAAATAGAATCTTCAATATTCAGTGATGATAGAAATTCAAATTTAACAATATAACCATTTTTAATATCATGATTTATATATGGATATTTATCGATCTATTTTACAGGGATAAACTTGGTTTTATTATTTATTCTCAAAAGGATTATTATCTAATATGATAAAATGTTGATAATAGATAGATGTTTTTTAAGTGATATATTATAGTCAATTAGAGAGATCTTTTTGTTAATGCATCTTTACAATCAAATATCCAGCTCTATTTTTCATTGAATCCAAATTTAATAAATGATAAAACATTCAAACAACAACTATTGTTTTTGAAAAATTGATTATTAACTAACATTGTTCGTTGAAGCCTTTTAGAAAACTCATGGGAAAATACATGTTTTATATACTAGTATGTGCTTTTCCAATTTCACTTCAAGGATACTCTTGTATTTATCTAATTCACATTATATCATCTATATAAAATGATCACTTTGGAGATGTAATTTCATAATGACTTTACTCTCTAATGAAAGAGATTCATCATCTATAAGATACTGCAATAATTTTGGAATGAACCTATTATTCAAGAAATATATAATCTTCTTAAATATTTATGAGAAAATTTACATAATGATGTTGTAATTTTAGCTTCTCACTCTAAGCCTTCTTTTGCACGAATTCTTATAAATGGAACTTATTTACTATAAGGTTTTAACTTACATCCATAAGTTGTAGAGATCCCCAATAAAAATAAATGATTAGTGAAAATCTCTAACTATGTAATGAGTAAACGTGTATAGTAGATTAGGGGATCTTTATTACCAATACTAATAAAATAATTATAATGTTCTTCATCTATTTTTTACAACAGAATATCATTGAAAAAAATAATACTACAAGGAATCACAAAGGATGATTAATATATAATTATAATTATTTTTTTTAAAGGAAAATGTTCAAAACCCTCTTTTGTATTTACAATTTCTTACCAATAATTAGATCATAAAAGATACCAGAAAATATGTTCCATCATATTTATATTGATATAATTTCAATCTGTCATAGTTTTAGATAATAAAAGAGGATGAAATCAATGATGATCTTGTTTTTTAATTTTCATTGAACACAAATTGTTTTCTTCATTAATTATTTAAATGATTATATTCCACTTTCCAAACATAAAATAAAAAATTATTTGAATATTTATATCTTATTATATAATTAAATAATTTGTCATAGTTATAAATTTAATTTATTGTTCATGTTGTTGTTTAAACCAGACCAAACATGAAGATACCATTGTCATTTGATGATTATGATGATGTTTAATCATAATATAAGTATTTGAGAATAATGATGATCATATTTGGTACATATTAGAATGATATATAATAATACTAAATAATCACGAAAATATATTTATTTATATAGAGTCATTACATATAAATAATATATTATTTTCGACAGAGTTTGTTTATTTTAATGGATTTAATTAACCATAGTCATTTGTTGTTTATATCATTCATGGGTTATAATGATTTCCATACCAGAACACTAATTGTATCATAATAAATATTTATCCTTTAATCCCATCCTCATGATTATCAATGTAATGTAGATTTGAAAAAAAAAATGGGAAAACCCATTTTATGGAGAGGGTAGTCCAATAGTACACAATGTTGCTGATTTTGATTTGCAAATAGTGGGAGAAAAGAGTCCTATAGATTAATTTTCATAACAATAAAAATGATATCAATATCATTATTATTTATTAAATTCCACTTTTATACCATCCTTTTATATTGTTGTTAAAAAAAATTCATCATGGAGGTGGTAGTCTGCATAACACATAAATTACAGTATAATTTTTCAAAAATGAAATGGTAAAAGCTGCTCAATTACAATTCCCATATCAGACGAAAATACCTTATATAAACAATATAAACATCATTTAATGGTTATTTTAATTCTTTTTAAATGAAATATATAAGACAAATAAGTATATAAAAATGATTATTCATGATGATCACTTTGAGATTTATTTGGAAGATCCCTTAGAAATGGACTGAATATGCTAATAAGATGTATTCAAAAGATGATTAGAGTGAATGAGTGATTTATTAGAAGTAAAAAATTCAATTGATTTAGTATGAGGCCAAATTTTTAGTTTTCCCTTGAATGGATTGGGAGAAACCCCTTTTATAATTGGTTTCAATGGAAAATTTTTAAATATTTGATCCTTTTATAAAGGGAACTATATTAAACATTTCACATGGATAAAAAAATAATAAATATTTGCATTCGAAATAAATATAGTGAGTATAATCCTAATCAATTCAGTTATAGATATGTTTTTATAATGTTTGAATCCCATTACCCCATATATTAACACTTTCCCATTTACATTTTTCCACGATAAAATAATTTTTACCTTTGATAAATTAATATTTATACCAAAAAATTGTTGACGTAATTTATATATAAATTGAATATTTAAATCTAAAATTTAAATTTATTTTATTGAATCACAATTTAAATGTAAAAATAAATTTAAAATAAATATGAATAATTTACTAAAATAATTTGACAAAATATTACATATCTTCTAAAATATCATATATGGGATTATAAATTAAATCCCATGTTTATAAATAAAATTTTAACCTCTAAAATAGAAATTTGGTCTTAGATTTTTTTGAATTTACAATTCATACAACATAATAATAATTTCATAAAATCATGTTATTTGGGATAATGGTAGTTTTTACTATTCACATAAAATGCATCCTTTTTTAAAATGTAAAAAACAACCACAATATTATTAAATTATTCTTCATTGAAAAAATATTTCTATATAGTAAAAATCAAATATAAAGATTTATGAAAATAAATTTTGAATAATAAATATAAAATGAGAAGAAATATTTACTATAAATTAACATTAACATATTTTTTAATGTATTGAACCTAAATTAGTTTAAAATAATAATTAATTTTAATCCTAAATGGTAGTTATGATTATTATTATTATTGAAATATAAATATATATCACTTAAAAATAATGTTTTTAAATAATACTTCTGAAAACATTAATTGTTATTATTTGTCATTTTAGGTAAAATAATTGAATTCCATTAATATTAAATGATTTATTTATATTATTTATATATATACATATATGTCATAAAGTGGATTATACCATTAATTCATTCTAATTCAGTGTCTTGTTTTTAAAGTTCAAACGTAGATATTTATATTTTTTCTAAATATTTTATGGTTTCATTTATGTTCGGTGTTGCACGAGGAAGAAGTTATTGAACAGATTTGGCACTTTCAAAGGATGTAATATATTAAAAATTTAGGGTGCCAAAATATTTTCTTATAATTTCATTTCTAAATCATGTCATTGACGGTTTCTATGTAATAAAAATGTTATAGTGTAAAATTGGTTTCAATGGATTATTAGGGAAAAAATAAGGCCATGGTAATGTTGACATAACATATCAATAATAAAAGAAATCAAAAATATTCATAGAATCTTTTTGAAGACCTTATATAACAGATGAAATTTTCATGAAATTGATGTAGTAATAAGAGTTTTTAAATAAGATAAAAATTCATCTATGGTTTTTTAATTTTAATTTGTTAGACATGCTTGTGTACAAACATCCATAATATTTCAGAAAATATGTAAGCTCTTGAAAATTTTGATCATACAGTGAAAAAACTACAGTAATCATTTGTATTATTATTTTTCAAATAAAATAGTATCCTCATATATGATATTGTTTCTAAAAATGAATTTGTATATTTTGATATAAATTTTAAATTTTAAATTTTATTCTGTTTTTTATTTTTAATTTATCTTTTAAAATTTTCATTGAAAAAAACATATAAAAAAGGAAATGATTTTTTTAAGAAAATATTATTCAAAGAAAATATTTTTCCATCTTCTAAAGTTAGTTTTGTTATTTACCTCATTATAACCATTATTTAATAAATTACTATAGAAAATGAAATTTTAGAAAAGGAAACAGCTCGATGATCAAATTATTGGTAGAATTTAAAATTTTCTTTTCCTCTTCCTAAGGGTGAATAATGTTTTATCTAAATTATTTGTAATTTACCAATAATATTTAATTTATATCAAGGTATATAAATTTAGTGTATGCCTAAAGAATTTAATAATATGTGCACTAATAATTTTCCATCCCTAATAGTATTAATTATTACCACTAAGCTAGATTAGTATTGATTGGTATGTCAAGATATTCTCTCTGTAACTGAAATCCATGTAGTGAATCAAATAATATTTAGGTATCTTGATCATTTTATTATAGATCAAGTAGTTTTTATGATAATTCATTATAATCTACAAGACATTTGGATCTGATACCTGCTCTAAAAAATATCTATAAAACTCTTGTTGTATTTATTAAAATCATAGAATGAAAGGTGGTCTACAAAAAAAATATTTGATAATAAATAAATAATTTAATACATATATTTAAAAATACAATAGGATTTTTAAATATGTGATACATTCACATAGAAAATCTTTTAAAATTTCACTATAGTATTAAGAGTTTTACCCATATCACAAAGCAATTTGTAATCTCTTTACATGAAATCTTTCAAGTCTTTTATCGGAGAGGTGCTAAAGAGTTGAAACATAGTGACTAATCCCAATTAATTAAAATAAATATCTCCATTTTTTAGTAACATAAATGAGATATTGTATTAAATTTTTCAATAACGGATAGTTAAAACATTGAAGAACATATGTTTCCTCAAAACATTTAGTAGAGCTTATTGTAGTGTAAGTCCTAGTGTGAATTGAATATAAAAAGATTAAAAGGTGAACCAATTACTACTTATTTAGATTGATTTTTGGGAATTATATAAAGGTACAATGAATTGTATAATCTAGATTCTGATAACTTAATGAATAATAAAGTATCTCATAGACATTCTTTTTCTCTTATAAATATTTCCATGAACGAAAATAATTGAATGATCTACAATATTTATGTGAGTATAAATAAATCCTTTAAAATTTAAAAGGTGAGTCTTAATATAATACATCAATTTAAATAAAACAAAATGAACCCTATAAGATAGTGTCTTACATAATATATATAATGAATAAATTTCATGATGTCATAAACATATTCTAATCAACAAGTCACTAGCCACATGGTAAATATATGGACAATCACATTCAAAATTTTCATGATCTATTGAATAATTTATCCATCAGTGTTAGTTGACCCTATTCAGAATATTAATGGATGAAAAATAATGAAACAATGGAAAACCCCTTGTGATTTCACTTTTTACTAGATACAAGGTATTATTTGGGAGGTTTTCTCAATAATGATGATATATAATGCATTGATGAAATAATTTTGAATGATCATATTGGTGTGAATATAAATTATATTGTATGTAACTCTTTGGTAATTAATCTTAAATTTAAATTCTTGAAAGAGTCAACATCAAATATAGGATTCTAAATTTTTCCCAAAAAAGTTTTAGGATATACCTAAGGGAAATATTTTAATTGGATATTATTACATCTAAACTGATTATATTATAACTAATCAAATACATAAAAACATTCCATTTTTGAAAATTACTTTTGAGTGGTAGTAGAATTTATATATAAGGGTTATGATATTATATATGTGTAAACAATGTAATTTGATCTTCTACCACATATGTTTAAAATTCCAACACCTAAAAAATTAGCAGTTATATCACACAAGAGTTCAGAATAGTTTTTTCACCCACGAAGGATGAATGATATGTCTAAAAAATTAAATATTTATTTTAAAAAATTTGAACCATATAACATTCATCATTATAAACTCACTGTCATTTTATAATCGTTAAAAAAATTTATGTTTAATTTTGAATGATTCTTTGAGTGAATCTCCTATAAAATTATTCATGAAATAAAAACATATCAATTAATTTATAAATTTCAGTTACCAGGGCGGTGAAATAAATTTACCTTTTTATTTTTCTACCATAATTTCCACATTTTATGTCATATGTGATAACACTATAAAACTGATAACCATAATGTGGCACTTCTAATAATTTATAATTATATTATTTTTTACAACAATTGGACCAACATTATAATGATATGTTGAAAGTCATTGTGGAACCCTCAATTTAAATTAAGTAACCCATTACTTATGTAATAAAAGTATATAATGTTGTTGTGTAATGTTTTGGAGGGTTTGGATGCATTTTGGATTTTTGGTGGCTTTTCTAGAAGTTCATAGTTTGATAATATTAGTAGAAACAATGAAATAGGTCAAAGAAATTATGAAAAGTGAGGAAGTGGGATTTGATATGGTGTATGGTTAAGAACATAGTTTGGACAAACCATGTGGCCACCCAAGATAATATTTTTTTAAGTGTGACAGAGGTATTATTCTTGGTTGGAACAAGTTATTTTAAAATATACAAGCCAACTGTGAGATATACTACTTGAGGCGGAGTCATATTAACTATTAGGGCACAGTTTTCCGAACTGTATGAGAAAACAATTCACAGATAAAAGTGAGATCCTAAAATTGTGGATCTTGGTATTTTATACCCTTAACCCATCATTATTTCTCTATTACCACCTGGACATTATTTCTCTCCTACCAAAGGTTGTGGAGACTCTTCCCTTCGATCAGGGGGAGATCTGTTGGAAAATCATGGTGTATTGAAGAATGAAATCCTTTGTAAGTCTCCATTGTGTGTTTTTTTCCTTTGATATCATCTTCGTTACTCTACTTGATTCATATATATAATCCCATTAGGATATATCTATGATAAAAGATTTCATTCATGATGATTTTTTTCTTTTTTGATTTTTGATAACAATATCTAAGTTAGGTTTTTAGAGATTCAACCCATTTTTATTAAATAATTATATTCATTCTTCATATTTTTTCTATAATTTCTAAGGAAGGTGGATTTAATCATTTCCCATGTTATTGGAAAATGATGTATTGGTTTCATTTTTATTAATTTATTATATTTTATTGTGAAATTTCTTGGAAAATGTTGGTACAAACATAACTTAGTGGTTGTTTTTGACCTTGTGGAATAGTTGTGCAAAGTGATTTGTGGAATGATTTTAAAATGATTATTTTCAAATAGTTCTTTGGTTCAGTTCATTGAAAAAGGTTATGTGGAATTTATTTCAATAGAAATATTTTATTATTGAAATTTCATGAAATGTTTTGTTGGGATGGTTTTAAAATATAGGGGTTGGGGTTAGTTTATGATTTCAATATGGCCCTAAATAAGGGGAGTGTACCATTTGTGTATAAGGGATCTTTCCCTGGATAAGAGGTTCGAGTCATTGAGGAACATAGAGATTGTCTACCTAGTGATGACATAGTGTATGGATGAGAAATTTTTCTTCGGTATGGTAATGTCACCTAGGAATTCATGTGTGGATGTTTGGATTGGAATTGGTAATGCCAAATGGATTTATAAAATGGTTTGAAGAAATTTTTTGGTTGTTTTCATGAAAATTACTTTAATCATAAAATGCTTGGATTTGATATTAAATATTAAAACGTTTTAATGTTTTTTAAGTAAATGGTTTTATTTAGATGTGCTAATAAGATCTATACTATTTTCATGAGTAGGGTAGTCATATTGGGAAAACCTATTGAGTTACATCACTCACCCACTACAAGGGAACATTGGTGCACTTGGATATATTTTTTATCAATACATATTTAATTTAATGGAAACTCATTTCCGTAGTGATGCCTCATCATTCCTTGGGCACATATAGTGGATTCGAACCAAAGATAATTTTGGGAGTTGGGGTGTTATGTCTTTGGATACTTTTAGATTTTTGGTTTAGTCTACCAGATTGTTACACTTATATTTGTTGTGGGGTAGTTTTGTATAATTATCTTTTAGTATTACATTATGTTGTATTGAACTGTAATCATGAATCATATAGAGGGTTTTGTTTATGGTATGTTGTTTGTGGTTGTTTTATATTCAATAGGAAAATCAACCCCCAGTTGTGTCGAAGCACATGTCATTTTTTCTAACATTTGGGGTCTTAAAATTTTCTCATAATGAGAAGTTGAAATTTCACCTTGACTCATGCTAATGATTAGGGGTGGGTGTTTGAAATGCATCAATTTTGGTTGGTTATAATCGTTTGGGACAAGTAGTATGAGTTTGATCAATCCTTAGGTATTAGATGTGACAGTCTTTGAGTTGAAAATAATTATTGATTAGTCATTGAGTTTTTTGGGTAAAAAGGAGTAATATAGAGCATAAAAATTTATAGCTAGCCTATTTTTTTTGAATCTCAATTTACCATGGAGTTGGGTATATATGTTCTTGGAGAAAATTATTTGAGTTGTAATCTCATTTTCATGGGTTTATCCAATGATAGAATAATGGAACACATTGTAGAAATGAATTCCCAATAGGTGTGTACATTTAAATTTAAGTAATGATTTATTATGTGGTTAAAATGTTCTAATATATTAAAATTATTCAAATTGTATTCAAATGTGATATTTAAAAAAAATAAAGATATTTTTATTTTGAATGTGGTTTAATTTTCAAAAGTATAGTGGAATTTACAAATATGGATTAACAAAGGAAAGTGTGGAATTTTGGAAGGCCCTACTATGATATGTGTGATTTGGTATAATTTTACATTATTAAGCCTTTAGTTTACTGAGAGTGAGAATTATGTTTTCCATTGTGTTTATCAAAAATGACACTTGGTAGACATTATAGAAACCAACTAGAAGAGGCTGTAAAGATTGTGGTTTCACCAAAGCCACATGTAAACCAACAAATAGTTCATAGTATAGTACATGATTTTCATGTTTTGGATAGAGGGTGATTAGAGGTTAATCCATTATAATTTTAACTTTCTATTCAATTCTACAAGAATAATCCACCGATATTTTTGGGTGCTTCCAAACCAGAGAAAGTAGACGCCTTTTTGAATATTATGAATCAAATATTCAATATCATGGAACAATAAAAGAGAAGAAAGTCATTTTGAAAACATAAATACTAGAGGATATTTCATTCAAATTGTGTAATTTATTTTTTGATGCTAAATTAGACAAAAGAATTGCATGGGGGGATTTTGAAGAATTGTTCAAAAAACAAATAAATCCTCATGCATTTAGGATTACAATAACTCCATACTGTTTTCATCTTGATGTAAAAAACCCTCTCGATGATAGTGTATGTGCCAAATTTAATAATTTAGACTTATTCGTACCCAATTTTACAGAAATTTAATCCCTAAAGGAACAAATTTTTGAATCCGGGATGAGAAATGATAATCGATCAAAGATTTTTATTCTTTTTATAATAGATTATAAAAATAAAATCAATAGATAAATGATGGTAGAAAGGGTAATCAAATGTATTATTTGACGAGGGAGCACGACAATAACTATGGTAAACGGTGGGAACTATAATGATGGGAACTAGCGGATGAGGGACACATATTTCCAAGGTAGTGGGATGATTCAGAATTAGATGGATAGATAATTGAACATTACTTCATAATAATGTAGTAATGATAGATGTTTCTAATGTGTATCTTTCTACCACACAAATCAATATTGTACAGAACCATGTAGAGGGTGCCAAAATTGAAACCAGATGAGAAATCCTCAGTGCTATTATTGTAGTTCTCCATGGATGAGTGTTTGGGACACATATCAAGCCTTGTAGACATTTTTTTCATCTATGGGATAAGGGTATAAAAATACCTCTCTTTGTTAGAACTGATCAGTCTATGGTGATTCTATAAATATCATGAATCCTCGGGAAGGGAAATCTCAATAGGGTAATAAAGAACAAATTACATCAGGTAAGAAGTTTTATGGAGCTGATCAAGTGATTTTGAATGATCAATCTACAGTATCAACTATTAAAGGTACAATTCTTATAAAGTCTACCATAATGAAATAATTTATTGATATGGTTTCCTCCAATTCGTTTGTCTCTAATCATGATGTTGATATTCTTAGTTTTAATTTTGAGATTACTCTTGTGGTTTTAAAACATTAAACTCCTCTTGTTCAAAGAGAATATCGAACATTTATGTGCAGAAAATGATCAATAAATTATGACGGAGTTGCGTTGATAGGGGATTTCACTATTTTTGAGATGGTTTTCCCTGATATAATTCTAGTTCAGTATTGGTTGACAATGTTCAAGGCTCGTATTGATTGTCATTCAAGAATGGTTAGTTTTATGACTGAAGTTAGTGTTGAGCATCTCTCTAAAGCAGAGAAATATAAATAAATTTGAAATAGTTAATTTTGGCACAATAATTTAGAACAATATCTTTCAATTATAAAAAATTGATATTGTAAATATTGGAAGAAATCAAGAAAAGTAAATTTATAGTAGTTTTTTATTAGTTTATATATATTCCAATAAAGATTTTTCTGGGATTCCACGCAAAAAATAAGTGGAGTTTATGATTGATCACCTCTGAAGATCTATTCATATCTCACTTATCTATTATCATATAGAACCAATAGAGTTAAATAAATTTAATGTATTTTTGGATGACTTGGAAGGAAAAGGTTTTATTCTAAAGAGTATATCAATTTTGGAATCACCAGTTTTGTTCATGAAAAAGGGTGATGGAACTCTGCAGCTTTGGGTGTATTATTGTTATATTAACAACATTACGATAATGAATCAGTATAAAATTCCTTGAATTGAAGATATATTCCTATAATTAAGAGGACCTCATTGGATATATAAAATATAATTTCGATAAGGATATCACTAATTATGGGTTTGGAAGGTGGATATTCCGAAAACAAATTTTGAAAGTTGATATGGCCATTATGAGTATGCGGTTGTGACTTTTAGTCTTATAAAATCACAAGTAGTGTTTATAGAGATGATGAATTTTATATTTCAAATGTATATGGATTCATTTGTGGTGGTATTTTTGGATGACCTATTCATGTTTTTAAGGAGAAGGGATGATTATGAGAAACACTTAGATATGGTGTTGGGAATATTTCTAGATCATCATTTGTATTCAAAATTATCACTGTGTTATTTTTGGATAAAAGAGGTACATTTACATTGGAATTTAATCTCTAAAATAGATATTTCATTTGATATGAAAAAGAAGTAAGTATTATCTCTTTCTATCTTCCAAATAATTTCTTTTCGACAGGTAGTTTCCATCGATCAGCTGGTTCTTACCGACATTTTATTTGTATTTTTCATGAGTAGATTCACCAATGATAGATTTTACAAGTAAAGATATTCCATTTCAATGCTATGATGAATTTCAGTATTATTTTCAATAGTTTATATTTTTTCATAAACTAGCACAAATCTTGATTTTACAAAATCATGATAGTGGTACATGGTATATTGTGGTGATTCGTGATCATGTTTGGGATGTGTTCTCATGCTGGTAGATCATGTGGTTTGTTTGAGATCAAAGAAGTTATAGATTCATTTTAATAACTCACCAATATATGATTTTGAATTTTATTTTGTAGTCCACACATTGAAATCAGGGAATCATAACCTCTTTGGTGATAAATTCAATGTGATTACGGATCAAAAAATAACAAAACACACTTTCTAAAAATCGTATCTGAATCTGAGATAAAAAATATGGATATATTATCTCCAAATTCTCAACATTGAGAGGATGTATAAACTGAAAAAAAGGTAATTCAGTAAAATACTCATTAAGAATAAATTCATATGCTTAGATGGAAAATGATGCTTCAAACCTATAGTAGTTATTGTTAGTGATATCTTGCATGAACATGGATTGTGATTACTGAGGAAATGATTCTATTTAAATTAATGTTTCATTGATTCCTAATTAGGTAGATGTGGTTAAAAATGCAGAAAAATATGATTCATAATGTATTTCAATGGGTTCAATACTCAATGTTGGGGATAATATTAAGGGATTGAAGATAGACAATAGTTCAATGTTTTGGTATCAAGACTCGATGGCCATACATATATCTTGTTTTGAAAAACTTCTTCATGCACACCACTATTAAAGATAGGATGTTCACCTATGAATACATAATATGTATAAGGAATTGAAATAAATTTTTTGGTGGGTTATTATGAAAATAATGGTGGTAGAGTTTGTTTTGAGATTCTTAATATATCATCCGGTTAAAGATGAGCAGCAACTGATGGTAGGTATATTGTAGACTTTACCTATTCCTATTTTGAAATGGGTACATATAGCCATGGATTTCATGACAGGACTCGCACGGATGATTCAAAAACACAATTCCATTTGTTTAATAGTGGATCAACTCACAATGTCGGCTTGTTTCATCGCTATTCATGAAATTCATTTGGTGGAGGAAATATATAAAATCTAAATATGAGAATTGGTAAAGTGGTATGGCATACCATTTTCGATAGTATCATACCATGATCTGAGGTTCAAGTCATGTATTTAGAAATTATTATTGGAATAACATGGGACTCAGTTGACCATGTGTATGGCATATCATCCTCATATTGATGGGAAATATAAATGGATGATACAAAAATTGGATAACAGGATTTGAGCTACTGTAATGGAATTTAGTGGCTCATTATAGGATCATGAACCATTAGTGGAGTTATCACATAAGAATATTTTCCATTCCTTGATACATAATGATCCTTTTAATGCATTGTATGTGACTCCATGTTATTCTTCAGTTTATTGGGTGGAAACTGGTGAAACATCACTAGTTGGTCTAATCCTTGTCCATGAGATAATAGAGAAGATACATCTGATCATGGAACAAATGGTGATGATATAGTGTCATCATAAATCATATACATATTATCATCAATGCCCTTTCATTTTAAGTGATTGATAATGTGTTCTTAATAATCTCTCCATTTCTTAGAAATCATCATTTTGGAATGTATGGCATGTTATCTACAAGATAAAAAGGTGATATTATGATAATTTAATGTGTTGGGGAGGTGGAATATCGAATGGATATCCCAAAATGGTTCATTTCAGTACAAAATTTGTTTCATTCATATTATATGAAAAAAGTATCAGCATGATCCTTACCATGTGATTTGATGGGATCACGTTGACATAGAGCCAGATTCATTATACAAATATGGGTTAGAATGAATTTTGGATAGAGAAGTGAATTTATTGCATAAAAATGTATAATTATAGTGTAATTTTTTTGGAAACATGGTTTTATTCTCGAATAATCATAGTAACGGGGGAATGTAATTTCCAAGTAATATACATAACTCTTTTAGGTAAATGATGTGTTCTACTTTTCATTAATGGAATAGTCAATGGTTGATATAATATGGCAGCCACAATTTCAATTAAGTAACTCATAATTTATATATTAAATGTATGTAATGACTTTGAGTAATATTTTGGAGGTTTTGGAGGTCTTTTGTAATGTTTTGGGGATTTATAGAGATTCCAAATTTGGGAACAGTTAGAAGAAACAATTAAATATCCCCCAGTAATCATGAAAAGTGTGGTAGTGGGATCTGGGTTAGTGCAAGGTAAGTTGCATGGTTAATCAAAACAATGTGACCACCATGGAGAAATATTATGAAGGGGATAGAGGAATTCTTCTCAGTTGGAAAATGGTTTATCTAATTGTGAAATCCAATTTGTGAGGTTCTTCTAGAGATAAAGGACTTTTCATGGTTAGTGTATTATTTTTTTAACCATGTGAGCTAACCCTGGGTAAGAAAATATGGGATCAAAAAATTACAGAACTCACTCATTCTATACTAATAGCCCCTCATGTTTTCTTTATTACAATCCTAACGTGGTTTTCTCTCCAATAAATGGTTATGAAGACTCTTCCTTTTAATCCAGGGTAGATCTATTTTCAAATTATGATATGTTAGGGTTTTCATTGTTTCCTTTGAAATCTTCATCTTACCAATATTGGATTCATATATCTAATCCATAAATAATATGTCAATGTTAGTAAATTCCCATAATGTTGGTTTTTGGATATCCTTAGGATAGGGAATAATATCTGAGGTTTGTTTTTAGATATTCTACCCTATTTTTTGATTAATTCATTTTTTATTCATTTTAACCATACATTCTGAGGAAGGTGGATTTACTCTCGACTCCTACTATTATATCAAGAATAATTTAATTCAAATTTTATGAATTTATATGATTATATTGTTGAGTATTTTTGAATATATTAGGATAAACCTTCTTTTGTGATGGTTTTTGAATTCTTGTATTTGTTTTTTAAAGTGATCTATTGAATAAATTTAACTAGATAATTTTAAAATAGTTATCTAGTTTGATAGATGGAAATTGGTTTTTTTGGAAATTTTTTCAATAAAAATTTATTTCATTGAAATGGATGGAAATGGGTGGTTGGATTGATTTTATAAATTCAGGGGTTGGTTTCTGTTTATACTTCTGACATGACCCTAATTAAAGGGTATATTCCATTAGGGTACAAATGACAAGACCCTGGATAAGGGTCATGTCTCATTAGGGAACATATAGATTTTTCACATATACAAAAAATAGTGGATGGATGGGAAACCAACTATGAGTATGGAACTATCACCTATGAATGCATGTTTGGATGTTTTTATTGTAAGGGGTTATGCCAAATGGATTTTTGAAATGGTTTGAAAAACATGTTTGGTTGTTTTTAGTGAAATATTTCTTATTGAGAAAAATTGTGGCTTAAATATAAACTGTTAAAATGTATTAAATTGTTTTTTATAAATTTATTTATATAAATGTGATAAACTATTCACTACTTGTATCATGATTAGGGAAATAATATAGAGAAACCCTACTGAGTTTCATTATTCACCCCATGCATAGTCACTTTGGTTCATTTGTAGATGTTGTTTCTCAAGACACATGTAATTGAAAGGTATATCATTTATTTTGAAATAAATCATGATACCTTGGGAATATATTGTGAATTTGGATTATAGATCATGTTGGTAGATGTGGGATAATGTATTTGGAGTGTCTAATATTTTTGGTTTAGTCTTCCTCATTGGTGTTCTAATACTAGTTGTTGTGTATTTTGGTATTGTGGTCATTTCATATCACTTTTTATTGCCTTAAGTTGTTGTCATGCATTATATAGTTGTTTTTGTTTATGTTATATTGGTTGTGGTTGTTTTATTTTCAATGGATAAGGATTCCTCTAATTGAAATTTATCCCCTAGCATTTATTTCCATTCATTTGTATCTTTGGTATGTCACCTAAGTCTATGTAGGAATTCCCTATCGTCTTATGAAAATACAGATGGATGAGATGTTAAAATCATAAAATTAAGATCCATTGTCAAGGATTTCATCCATATGTAATTCCATATAATATCCCATGTGATCTTCAAATATACTCATCATGTAAAGAATAAATGTTATAACGAAATTATATATCCCTATTTTAAATTTCCTATATAATAATATACCAAATGGGAATGCCAATATGATTTTTCTGGATACTTATGAGATATGTAAATCAATATAATTTTACAGTATACCTTTATGAAAATATAGTGTAATGATAAAAAATCCAAATGATATATTTTTATTGCATGGAAAAGGGAAAATGATCCATCATTTTGACTCGACCGATAAAAAACATCCAATATTGACCCTAAAAATCAACCAACCAATGGTCTGAAATAACTAAGAATTATCATTTCATAGTACTATATAATGAGTTTCCATGTGTACTATTTATACCAGGTTGACCCACTTTAAATTAAATATTATTAAAATTGTTCATATAAATAATAGCGTGTTCACTTACATTCAAACTACTTCATGTATTACGGACTCATTCTTATTCATTCCAATCTTGTTATATATTATCATCTAACGACTTCATATGCATGAATAACAATAGTATAATACCATGGATATTAGCTAGTTTTAATCCTTCGTCACTCTTATGAACATAATGTAATTCAATTAGCCTAGAGTCATATTTAGGAATGGTGTCCACAACATCGATCACATGGAGATTTTCATCATTTCTCTATATAAGCTTATTCTTTATTTGAATGTATCACTATTAGCACTAAATAAGAATAAATATTATTACTATTTATTATGAATAATTAAAAAACATTATTTAGTAAATACCTATAAAAAATTTCTTCCAAAACGTATATATTTATAGTAGAGTTAAATTAAGTGAAAATTATAGTTTCTACTATACATAATTCAAAATAAATATGTTCATAAGTGATTCAATGGAATTCGCTATAATCACAATAAAAAAATGTACCAACATCACTTACATGGATCAATGAATAATTATATCAAAACATACTATAAATTTAATTATCACATGAATGTTTGAATGGATCATCAACTTGAGTGTGTCTAAGTGATGCATGCTCAAGTGATATTTCCGTGAAGGTGTAGTAGGGGAATTGTAACATCCCATGATTTTATGAAATATATTATTTAAAATTAATTTAAATTTTTACACAACATGTGTTACATGAAATGAATAGTTTATATTGCATTATAGGAAACACCGAATCCATCTTTTGTTTCCCATAATATCATGTTTCTTTAATAACTTTTTATACAAGCAAGGATGAGTTTTACTAGACTTAAACATACTATTAATATTATTATGTAAAATGAAAATTTTCACCTAAATTGTGAAATATAGGTAATTTTTAAGATCAAATAAAATAATAAAATATTTTTAAACATGTTTATCTAATGAATTCAATGGATACCAATTTATTAGAAATGAAAATAAAACCAATTTAATATTCATGAAATGTTTTTATAAAAACAATTTCCATGAAACCAATGGAATTGTATCTTAAAATTTTAATTTTTTACTATTATTGAATAATATTAATTTAGTATATATGCATAATATATTAAATATAAAGTTTAACATTTGTCATTTTTGTTTTATAAAATATATATTAAAATAAATCCCATTTTATGCATAAAAAGAATTAATTTTCTAAATGTAGTTTTGACTCCATTTGAAGGTGCATGTTTTTTAATTTATTTGAAACTTTTATGAATTTTTATTGAAAAAATAAACTTAATTTTTAAAATTTTTATTGTAGAATTATCTTATGGTTAGTTTTTATTTTTTTAAGTTGTTTCATTATTTGATGAATATTGAAACATACTAAATTTTATTAGAAAACTGACTTTTCATTAACATAACATAAAATGTTATATTAAATTTTAAATTGGGTTTAAAGTAACAATAGATCCATTATGAAAATATTTATCTGATTTATGTCATTGGAATCATTTATATATTGAATATGGATATAAAAACATCTCAAACATTTGAACATTTTCACATTAAAAACCTACTTTCTCAACACATCTATGAGTCTAATTTTATATTAATTTTTTTTTCTTATATGATTCAGATTTGGAAAAGTAGATTAAATATTTGGAATGATCATTATTTATAATGTAAAATAGTTTCAACTTATTTTTTGACCAATAATACTTGTGACATGAATTAAAATTAATTACAGTGATTAATGTAAAAATGAGTTTACATAGTTGTTAAACATAGAATATTGTCGACACTCCATTGCATAATATCAATGAAAAATTAAAAAAATGGAAATGGCATAGAAAAAAGTAGAAAAATTACATATATAATTTCAAGACTTTCAAAGGGTCAAGATTGAAATATCTATAGTTGATCCAAGGAACCATCGATATGAAACCACTTGCACATCACATTGTTGGCGTGCAACCCACTTACGCGACCGAAAACACTTTCACCCATGTTCATCTATTTTCCTATAAATAGTCCATTGGGGTATTCAATTGTGTGTACTAATTTACCTAAATCTTAATTGCTACTCTAGTATCCCTAGTGCTTCTCCTATGTCATTTTAAACCCTCAAGTTAGTTTATTAACACATAGGGAATAAGAATAAAAGGAGGATAATATGACATAAGTCCCATCAATGTTTCAAATCCATATCACTTGCGCACATAAAGTTCCCAACTTCCATAAATTAGAAACACTTTCTCACCACCCATTACACTCAACGGAACATGAGCGCCCCACTTCTGGGAATACCTATGAATAGTCTTGAAGATTGGTTCAAGTCTTGCCTATGTTTTAAAATCTAGTTTTTTGTTACATAAGTAAACATCAGGTATCAAAAGCCTACTATTGAACCCATACCTACATATGAGATACCTACTTGGGCGCCCCTCTTTGATTCACCTTATCCCTATAGCCTACACAATCCTTTCATCAAGCATTCCTATAACAACTCTTCTCTTTATTACACACATAATCATGATTTATTATAAAAAATCCCCTTAAGACAACTCTATGGATCGATATGTCTAGTGTATTGGGAAATTATACAAATCACAGAACAACTTATATAAATTACAACATATTTATTGAAAACGTTTCTTACCTAATGATGCCATTCCTTCGTACATAACACTGCATGGGATAACCGGAGGACATGAATAAGAACGAGGTGATCTATAAAGCCCAGTAAGGGAGTAAAAAATGAATAACATGAAAAATTCAATACATGTTTTGGAATAGGAATATCAAGGGAGAATAAGAGAAACATTAACATAAAGGAATGACATATAAAGATTATCTTTAACATAGAAATGTGGCAACAACATACAACATGATATTAGGATAAGCCAAGGATCATTGCACATGGATTAGCATGAGTAAACCCTCATTTAACATGAATTAGAAGGATTAAACCCTCATTGAAAATGGATTAAAATGAGTGAACCCACATTGAACATGTCGTATCATGATAATTATAATTACCCAATGCATTGGGGTGGTATCAGGGAACACTGTTTATAAACATTTCATTTCAGGCATAAATGTGAAACATGGATAATATAACATGAAATCATTCAACACAATAAGTTATTCCACATTTACGGAATTTGGAATACATACATGTAAGTACCATTATATATGTATATGTTCCTAAAATGGAATACCCTTGGTAGAGAAATGGGTATGGTATTCTCTACATGATGATTATTTCTTGGAAAATCATGGTGCTATTTTGGAAGCATAATGACATCATATAGAAATTCATAAATTAGGTTGATGAGAGTGAAAGGGGTATCTAATGAATTTAACATTAAATACACAGTAATGGGATAATGGTAAAAAATATACCATTATATGAAATGGAATTTATACACAAAATATAGATTAAACTCTTGAATGGAAATAAAAATAGAAAAATCCCTTACAGAATTTCAGTATGGTAATGAGTGTACACGGAAGGAATTGATGAGAGAGAAAGGGATATATCATCAATAAAACATAATAGGATAGTATGTGGGAGGAACTAAATCATACCCAAACATTTTTAATTGAATATAAAATGGTATAACAATATTATGAAACATGGATAAAAATGAGAAAGGAAGGAATATAAGGATATCGTATGGAAATTCAACATGGCAACAAGTGTAAATAAAGATTCATAAGAGGGGAAAATGAAAGTGAAAGGGATAAAATAATTTATAAATAAAATGGTAAGTAATTAGAATATTTTAGAACATATCCCAACAAAGTAATAAAATAAATTAAAAGATATAACATGAAAAGAATGTTTGATAAAGGAGGATGGATAAAGATCCCTAACCAAATTTCAGCAGAGTAACGACTTTTTTACGTGTCCAAATGTGTGACGGTAAATGATCCATCATTTAAATAACATAAATTAGATAGTATATTTATTATTAAAAATGAATTTGAATACATGAAATTAAAATTAAAAGTACTACTCTCAATGAATGTGATTGAATCCAAATAGGAGGAGAGGAATCCCTTACTTGGATTTGTGATCCCAAAGGCTTGGGAGATGCTTCTTGGGAGATTTAGGGAGCCTTTGAAAGACTATAATGAGTATGGGGATTGGGTTGAATGAGCTAAAATGGTTTTAGTGAATATAAATGGGAGATTATGGTGGTTTATATAGGAAATAAGAGGGAATTATTTATTATTTATGTTTTTGACAATATACATGAAACTTATCAAAACCACAAACCATCCCATCGTTATTGGACATGGTTTCTATTAAAGGCTAGTGGTATACATAATTTTATTTTTAAAAGGGCATGAAATATTAAATTATTAGGATTTATTATGGGGAGGTTAATCACAATACCTTGGAAAACATTTTAAAATGTTAAAATATTTTATATGTCTTGGAGGGTCTACTAAGGCATTAAAATTAGATAAAATAAATATAAAATCAAAATATTGTAAAGGTAAAAAATTTATTGGTAAATTTAAATTTTATATTATTTTAATAAATCACTATTGGGTCATTATGATGTCATAAAACACATTATATATTTATTTAGTATTTAATTTTTATGCAAATATTTGACTATCTCAAAATATTTTGAAAAATTCACCATTGGATAATTTCAAAGTAATGATTCCAAAAATTATATTTATTTTATATAAATGTATTTATAAATATGTGAAGTTTCACTTTTAAAATAAAAACTGATATATATTTAAAATTGAAGGGTTTTTTGAAAACAAAAATAGTTTTTAAACTTTAATAAATATTACATTTGAACTCATAAAAATTTCATACTCATTTATTATTCATAAAAGTAATTTCATAATAATATTTTATTAAAATATTAATAATTTAAAAAATTCATTAATTCATCAAAATAAATTCATTAATTAAAAATAATATTTACATATTATCGTATAAAAATATAATTCTTATAAAACAAAATACATAATCATTTATAGAGTAAAAACAATAAGTAATAAATATAATCAACATTTATAATTAAAAGGAGTGTTCTTATAAAACTATTATAATAACAGTATTAATAAAAAATAATTTTATATAATAATTTATATGTTTATGAAAAGTACTATTTTACCTGAGAATTCAATTTATCTAATTAATTATATTTTTATCAAAAACTTTTCTCAAAATGAATTGATTGAAAACGAATAATATTAATATAAAGGTATTATAAAAATTAAATTATATCTTATTATATAACCCCTTATGAACCCTGCATAAGACCTAATGGTACGGTTTGTGATGAGACTTACATGGGGTCGTTTTGTTAGCATGTTTTGGGTCATGATATCGATGAGCATAGACTTCTTCTATAAAAGGTTTCTCTCAAGAATATGTTGTTGGAAATCATCTTGGGCTTGGTCTAGGGAAAAGACAAGACATGTTTTCTCCCTCAGAATATCTGTTAAATGGGCTTCATAGGGTATGATCATATGGGTTGAGGTAATAAAATCCTTTTTCTGTGTGAAAATGATTTTTTAGAACACTGTATTTATACTATTCATGTGATCACAACTCAAAATCTATATTATCACAGGTAATGATACATAACTGTCCTCTAAATGTAATAAAAATAAAAAAGAGTCCATGCATTTTATTTATGAATAATTCCTAAAAAGAAAAGAGAATTTTATTCATAAAATATCATTTCATTACTACATTCACCTGTTAAAAAACTTTTCCCTCAAAATTTACTTTTACCTCACTGAAACATATGAGGTTAACTTTGCCACATAACTTCCTCAAGTAACCTCATTGCTTCATCAAACATGTGGTTTCAACATAGCACCTTAATTAGAGGCATCATCTTATTATTTAGAAAATTTTCCCTATGATATAATATCTTCACCAAATTCCATTCATGGGAGAGGTAATTCTACAACAGTTCCACATATGGATTGAGTATATGAGATGGGTCAAGTCTGTACTTATTCAAGAGGTATACATGGAATACATCATGTACATGAGACAGGTTCAGTGAGAGTGTTAGTCAGTAGGGAAATGATCTAATGTGATCTAGGATATCAAAAGCGGCAGATATACCTTTGAATAAGCTTTACCTAGTTCTCAAATCTCATTACTCTCTACCATATTGATATGCGAAGTGATACCATATCTCTGACATCATATTATAGGTCTCGTCAATGAATGTCAGCATAGCTATTTTGTTGACTATGACCATCTTTATTGTTCTACAGGATGGTCTGAACCTTCTCTACCATTTCATTGTCCACTTCTAGACGTAGAGGTTTTCTCTCTCCAAATTCATCTTAACATTCCATTGTTTTTCACCTCTTCACATAAAGGGATTCTTAAGGATCTATTTGGATGATTTTGTGAAAACTATTTTTTTAAGAGAACTCAACCAGAAGAATATATTGATCTCATCATCCTTTGAAGCTCATTATGATTGGTCTCAACATGTCCTTATGTGTTTGGATAGTCAACTCGGAATGTCCATCGGTTTGAGGATGATAATCCCTTCTAATGTTTAGCTCAGTATTCAGAGTGTGTTGGTGAATATTCAAGAACACAAGGGATAATAATGGATCTCGATCGGTCATACTTGATATAGGAACTCCATGTAGCCTTATCACTTCTCTAATATATCTTCATCAAATTTGATCATATGAGAAATCCTTGTAAATTTTAATGAAGTGTCCAGTATTTGTATAATGATTCGCAACAGCCTAGATAGCATTGTTTCATTTGTATGTCTACAAATTCCCAGTGACGAAGTCCATGGTGATGTTTTCCCATTTCTATGTTGGTATGTGTAATGATTGTATCATCACCGTAGTCTTTTGAATCTCAACCATGACTTACTGACATACCAAGCACATTGATGTATACTCAGCGATCTCCTTATTCATGTTATCCCACCAATAATGCTCTCGTAGATCTAAATACACCTTTCTTTTTTCATTAGTGAATGGAGAAATTTGAGATATGTGCATCATCCAAAAGTTTTTTTCTGACTCCGGATTGGATAGAACACATATTCTTGACCCAAATCTCACAATTCCTTTTTTTAATTAACATTGAACTCATATGACTTTACATTTATGATAGTTTCTAATTTCATTTAAATTCCAACATCATCCTTTTGAGAATACATTAACATTTACAAAAGATATGATAGAGAAATAATTTGTGAATGGGTTAATGATGTTCCCTTATTTATTATTCTCATTTTCATCTTTATCAAACCCAATAAGATTTGATTCTTTTGAATTCCCATCAATGATATAATTGTTGGGTCATTTCTACTTAGATGATCTTCCACCTTATTCACTTCCCTAGGGTGGTAATGGATTGAGCAGTCATCGACATTGATCAACTCTAACAATCTTCATTAGAGTATATTCATCTATTTTCGTGTGAATATATACTTGAGGATTTTTTGATCTATATATATTTCACACATCTACCCAATGATATAATTTCACCTATGTTTTATGTAAAGATCACCACTTCCTACTATAGATCATGTGTGATATAGTTTTCCGCATGATTTTTTTACTACCTTGAGGAATAAGCAATGAATTTTATTTTTTCCCTAAATTACATCTAAGAGATACTAACATTATTTTCATGAATAACATTCTCCTAAACATCAACGTGTGATACAACACATATAGAAGGTTTACCTAATGATTTATTGTCATTTCAGGTGTGGTTTCAATGATCTTATAAAACATAAAAGATATACTTATAGGACATGAATTGAAATATTTTACAACATACGCTACTTTTAAGTACTGGTTACATGTAATTAATTAATCAATATCCATCTTAGCATAGGTCATCCCATGATCCCTTGACCAGGGAGATTATTGATGCTCATCATGATTCTCAGCCCTTGCAATAAAGCATTATCTATTGTAATTCCAAACTTCTTCACATTTATAGAATAGAACTATATTTGATGACATAGATGGATCTTTATTTACATTAAACACACTATCCATTTTTCCTATAAATTGGATACTTTGTTCCCTTACTTTCCATACATAAAACAACTCTTATTCCCCTTGGGACATTCTCCTTACTACCTCTTTCCTAACTTTCCGCATGATGGAAATTGGGACTTCTTTCCCTTATCACTTTTATTAGATGATCTTTCGTGATATGTTGTCTTCCTCTTCCATGATTTCCTTATAAATTCAACCATGTTCCAATTGTTAATCGTGGGTTTTGATAGCTAGTTTGGAATAGTCACATTATATCCTACTTGTGCTCCCATTTGATTGGGAATCTACTTTGGTATTCATGAAATTTCCATTCAGATCAGTTATTAACCATATTCCTCATATTATAATTCATTGGATATAATAAAAACAAAATTTGGGATGAGTATCTTAATCATTATAAAACATAAATGGGAATCCTATGACATTAATAAGATAACATATAAATTACATTTATTTCCATAACATAAGAAATTTTTGGATTCAAACTAGGTTATCCATGATATATTTCCATGAATATATTGTTAGGTGTATTTTTTACTCCCTTAATAAGGGATCATAAAAATATTATGAATTTACAAACTGATATACCCTACGAGTGTTTAACCAAGAGTTCATCAAGGCCTATTGTCATGCACCAGTTCTCATTCGAGTCTAGCTCAATGTGCGGTTTCTGGGTTTTAACCCTAGATACATATATTCCAGTGCCACCTCTTCCTGTTACTATCTATAGAAATATTTATTAAATTAATAAAACACTTAATCTATACTCACAAAAATTTAGGGATGTTTTCTATTATTATGTGTTATCTCTATGGCATTTTCTATGGTTTTCTAATCCTAATCCAAAAAATAACTAAACCTATTCTTTGAGACCAACTATAATAACCCTTCTCTTTATAACACACATAATCATGATTTATTACATAAAATTTTCATTAATATAACTCCGAGGATCAAGAGGTCTAGAGTCTTGGGTAATTAAGTACATTACATGACAACCTGAAACATAAAATACAACATATTTACTGAAAACATTATTTACATGTCTAACTCATTCATTATTGGTTAACACTGCATGGGATAACATGAAGACATACACAAGAAAGGGGTGAACTATAAAACCTAGTATGAGAGTAAACAAGAAATAAAATGAAGAATACAATACAGTTAAGAAATAGGAATATAAATGGACATAATATAACTATGAACATAATGGCATGATATAGCATTATTATCATAACATGGAAATGTGAAAACCACATACAACATGATATTAGAATTATCCAAGGATTATTACATATGGATTAGAATGAATAAACCCTCATTTAACATGAATAAGAATGCATAAACCCTCATTTCACATGAATTATCCTTATTAAACCATCATTGAACTTGTTGTATCTTGATACTAAACATTACCCAATGCATTGTATCGCTATCAAGGCACACCCTTTATAAACATTTCATTTCATGCATAAGTGTGCCACAAGGATCATATAACATGGAATCATTCAACATCATAAGTTATTAAAAGATTAAGAAATTTGGAATTCATACATTTAAGTACCATTCAACATTTATATGTGCATATAGGTGAATACCCTTGATAGAGAACTGTGTATGGTATTCACTACACGGTGATTTTGTCTTGGGAAATCGCCGTACAATTTTGGAATCATTACACATCATTTGGAAATTTATAAATTGGGTTTATGAGAGAGAAAGTGGTCTCTCTAGATTAATACATAAAATAGAGAGTAAGGATATTATGGAACATAATATCCCAACATATGGAATGGATTTTAGATGCATAATATATAGAAAAGGATTATTTGGAAATAAGAAGAGTGAAATCCCTTACAGAATTTTGGCATCGTAACCGGTGTTCAAAAAGGAATTAATGAGAAAAAAAGGGGTATCTCTTTATTAAAACATAATGAGGAAATTATGTGGGTGGTGTGAAATCATACCCCAAAATATTTAACTGAAAATAAAATGGTATAAAAACATTAAGTAACATGGATAAAAAAGAGAAATGATGGAAATCAAGGATCTCATATGGAAATCTGGGATGGTAACGAGTGTACATACGGTTTTATAAGAAGGATAAATGATATATAAAGGGTTATAATTATATATACATCAAATGGAATTTAATGAATAAATTTAATATCATATACCAACATTGTAATAAAATAAATTAAATAACATAAAATGAAAAGAATGCATAATAAAAGAGGAGGGTGGAAGATCTCTTACGGAGTTTCGACATAGTAATGACATAGGTAAGGGACCAAATGGGTGATGATAAATGATCCATAATTGAAATAACAGAAATTAGACTGTAATTTAATGATTAAAATCAAATTTCAACACAAGAAATGTAAATTAAAAGAACAACTCTCAAAGAAGGAACTTGAATTCAAAGAGGTGGAGAGGAATCCTTTTCATGGATGTGTGATCCCAATGGCTTGGGAGAGGAATATTTAGAGCCTGAGAGAGAATTTGAAGGACTCTAGGGTGTATGGAGTATAATTTTGGATGAGCTTAAAATTTTTTGAGTAGAGAGGAATGGGATAATGTGGGTGTTTATATAGAAAGAAGAGGGAATCCTTTATTATTTAGGTTTTGGACACTACTCATTAATCTAATCAAAACCACAAACCATCCCATGTTTGTTCCCATGGTTTCTACCAAAGGGGAGTGGTATAAAATATCTTATATGTCCAAGGGAATGAAATATTAAAATATATGGCTTGATTATTTGGATGTGAATCAAACTCTTAAGGAAATCATTTTAAAATGTTAAAATATTTTATATGTGTTTGAGGGTCCACGAATGCAATATAAAATTAATCAAAAAATATAAAATCACAATATTTTAGAGGTAAATATTATATTGGTAGAATATACCTTTTATATTATTTTATTACATAACTATTGGGTCATTATGATGTCAGAAAACATGTTATATATTTAATCATAATTTAATTTCTCCCCGAAATTATGAATGTCTCTAAAAATTATTTAAAATTCACAATTGTATAAAGTCGAAATCCTGATTCCAAAAATAATATTTATTCTTACTAAATAATTATATAAATATCTGAATTTAAAATTTTCAAATAAAAACCAATATTTATTTTGTAACACCCCATGATTTTATAATACGTCATCTCTTCAAAGTAATTCAATAACTTGCGCTACACGGAACCCCATGTTCGAGCGCACCATGACATACAAAACTAGACGTTCAAAAAGCAGTTATGAATATTATTTAATTTTTTAAAATTTTTGTATACTCTATATAATTTTAGAACCCATATTATGTGTTTCATAGAAATAATATATGGACAAATTCATTTGTTTTCATATAAAAGAAGTATTTTTCAAAAAATGAAAAATTATAGCCTTTTAATGAAGAACCATTTTTAAAACAAATATTTCACACTTTTATATATTCCATTTAATGAAATTAAATTATTCTTTAGAAAAGGCACATAAATAAATAGTTTGGATAAAGTTTTCTTAATTTTTTGATAACTTTCATATTTTGATGAATAGTGATAAATAATAAATTTTAATTGAAATCAACTTCTTTAATCGAAATAATTTATAGTGTGCAATTGTGAATTTGAATGGTTTGGAAGAGTAATTTGATTATATTTTTATCCTTTAATACAATATATGTCAGTATATGTAATTTCACATATAAATTAGATATAAACACCTGTCAATCTTTTGATAGTTTTTACCTTTTAAAAACCCACTTTTTGGTTTTGACAACAGAAATTAATTTTAACTTAATTAATTAAAAATATATGTTTTTAATTGTGTAAAATAGAACTCATTTTGAAATTTATAATATCAAAATTATCTTAGGGTATAGTTTTGGAATTTTTCTGAAAACATTCAATATTGATGAATAGTGAAAAACCCTGGTTTATTGTTTAAAAACGACTTTTTGTTTAAATAAATATTTATTTTATTTAAATTAATTTTACGAAAAAATAGATATATAATACATATATATGTTCAACATAATTAATTTTATTCATTTTAATATAAAATTAAATGTATAAAATTTTATTGAACTTTTCAACGTCTTTTACCCACCTTCTAGAAACATTTAATAATTTACATAAAATTTCATTTTACTACTTCTTGGAAGTGAATTTCAAAAATTCGAGAGATAAAGTTCACTGCAATAAGTACAATTTTGTTCAATAAGAGGAAAATAATTTTTTTGTGAATAGTAACTTTTTACTTTTATTTTCCATGGTTAAAAGTAAATAGGGAAATTAAAGATAAAAAATGATATAATAATTAACCTAAAAAATATCCTAATTTACTTGGAAAAGTTTATTTTAACCAAAAACAACTATAATAATGAAATATGATCCTTTTGGTCCACTTGGATTAGATTAGGGCATATATTATTATTAAATTTAAAGACGAGTTAAAAATGTTAAATTTTAAGTTTAATAACTAAACCATTTTTAATATAAGAATATACATAAGATGAATTTGAGTATAAATATTCACTAGAAATTTAAAAATATTTATTATATACAACCATTTTATCTATAATTTTTAGGGATTAAATATTCAAATATATTTCTCACACAATGATGATGTAGTAATTACAGTATCAATGAATGTTTAAAAAAATTGATATTATAAATGTAAACATAAATGTAAATTGAGAATTCTTATTCCATACACGAATTTTCATGGTTATTATGAGATTTTAGGGTTGATTAAATAATTTTTTTTGAAGTGATAATGTTTTTTGACTTTCACAAAAATATAATACCAAATCATGTCAAAATTGACATAACTGAGTTTTTAAAACAAATACTAAATTATTAATTAATATAATATTTCTAAAAATATAATGTTCATCCAATGTAAATAGATATGGTTAGATATATCAATAATTAACCACTTGGGGTTATCTTATATTTTTATAGCAAGTTTATTAACCATTTATTATAATAATACAAGATGACATGGTAAAAGTTATATTATTTAACTAGGAGTTAAATCTAAAAGATGGGGTTAATATGGTGTCTTAAACTCTTTAAAAGATATTGGTTGAATAGATTTCGACCCATGATTACCTTCTATTATAAATAAATAAATTTTGATCCATAATAAACTGAAATTTATTTTATAATAAAATAATATTTCAAACATTTCCTAAAGTGACCCTCACCTCTTTTATAAAAGGGTACTTCACCATCACTCAATATCACACCTTAAAATCCATTTATCTCGGCCAAAACATGCCCAAATCTCCCCTCAACATCACTCAATTAAACCTAGAGTCTTTCCCTTGAGAAAAAATCCAACCTAAGGAGCCCTTTTGTTAAAATCAAAAAGAAACACCCAAAGAAGAGGTAATTATTTTATCAGCAATTTCAATGTTCTCTTATTATTCCACTTTCTATTTATTTTTTATTTCAATAAAAAAATAATAAATCTCGTACTTTTACATAATGTGATTTTATTATAAATATGGTTCATCAATACTAATTATTCTATCAATCTTATGAATGATAATGTCACCATGTGTGCCTACGTACGGCTTACCGTCTCCACATCATGGTGTAAGTTGTTTTTCAACACTATGTTATTTGGATGGAGATAATGATGAGTAATATGTATATATATAATGAAAATGACATGATAATATATCTGTAAAATTAATATACCATTCAATTCCACACCTTTTAATCATTAAGGAAATGATATCGTCTCTCGTGTGTACATAAGGCTTTCCACATCCACGACGCGATGAGATTCATGTCAAGGTTCACCATTCAATGATGATTATAAAAATATATATTATTAACAAGTATGTAATATATGACATAATAATTATACTAGAGATATATATATATATATATATACATTTAATTAAATATATCTTATTCACTTATGTTCAATACGATATGAAAATAGAAACAACATTTATGCGTACGTACAGCCTACCATCTCCATAAAAGGTGTTTTACATTTCTAATATTTATCTATTATTCGTATATATATTCTAAAAATATATTTTATTTAAATCATGTTTTATATTATGAAATTATTTAAATAATTATCTAAATGATACGATCAATAATAACAAGTTAAAATACATATGATAATGAAAGCGATTTTTACCATAAATGTTAATTTAACATGGAAATCATTGTTAAATGGATAATATAATGTTATAAATGAATCATGTATGATTTAATAAATATTAATATCGTTATGGTATAATTTAATAACATATTATGGTCATTATACAGGAGGTTAGATGTACTCTCGACCAAAGCAAAGTGAAAGGTAGGGGTTAATTCCTCAATATCATTATTATTCTAGATTGTTTATGTGTAAGTATTTTTTGGGACATATTTATTATCCATGTACATGTTTCATAATATACATTTAGAAATGAATTTTTTAAGGTGATCTTTAACTAAAACATCATTTTAAATTTTTTAAATATTTATTCCTCAAAATCGTTCTCATTAATGTCTATGTTTTCAAAATGGATTTAAGGATTTATTTATATGAACATGATTGTTTTAAAATGTTAATGGCATTAAAAAGTTTCAAATTTGTATTGGACACATTGATTCAAAAATATCTTTTAAATTACTTCCTTAATAAATGTTTTACTTTTAAATGATTTCACAAAAGGGATATTTCACTCTAAAAGTTTTACTGATCATTTTCAACTATGTAAAAATTATTTACTGGATATTATTCTTGATTAAGGTATATTCATTATAATATAGTCTTATATATTTTATCGATTGAGTTATCATATGTTTGACTTTTTATGTACAATTTTTATACCCTTCATGGTTTATTGTTGAAGTATTAACTTTTTGAATGCTAATTTTAATACGAATGTTTATGTTATATTTCTACATTTTCATATGAGAAATGTAGTGGACTTAGTAAGTGATGGGTGGGGCCCGTTATATACCCTCAATGCATCAGTAGGTTTCATGGGACAAACTATTATCTTGGGACAAGACCTTGACAAAAATTTTATTTGTAGTCTTGGCATAAGGCCTTGACTATGTGGTAATGATGTTTGGTGTTTGGAATTCCCTTATTATTAAATTAATTATTACATGTGATTATTAGACTAGTAAAATATCTGTGTTCATGTTTATATGGTAGTTTTTTATTTATTTTCTCCATATTATGTTAAATTTTATGTTTAAAAGGGTGTTGTTTTTATTATACATCTTGCCTTAAAATTATATAGCTTTCGCTAAATTATTTACCCTTACCGAGCATCTGAGCTCACCAATTTCTTATGTTTTGTTTTCCCATGATTGCACGAATTGTATTATGTTTGATATGATGGGTTATGATAGGTGAATAATGGAGTTATATATATATTATTTATGTGGTTTTTATGTTTAAAAGTTTAATGTAACGTTAATGTATGTAATCTAGTTTCCAATACTACTAAACTGATTGGTACTTCAGGACTTGATTCCTTATAATCATGCCAATGTATTAAAATAATGCAATGGCTCCAGGCTTCTGGGGACTTGGCATTGCAATTTTTATCAGAGGATGTTTAGTAAAAACGTGGGAAACTATATTTAGAAAAACTCTGATTGGAGAACATTACCCCAAGATTGAATTTGAGGATTAGTATAGAAGAACTTCCTTGAATTCTTGTAATGTAGATATTTTGTGTTTTTCCATGAAATACATCCATGTATGTATATGAGTAGGTAGAGACGGCTTTGGCACAGATGTACCGAGGAGTGAAAACTCCAACAAGGAGTTTCGGGGTTGACCTGAGGTATCCAGGTACATGACAATGGGCCTTGCTGCACTCTTGGTTGTGACACTCCTGGGGGATATTATTTGGATAATTCACATTTTTAACATGTAATTATTAAGGATTTAGGAGTAAATATTTCCTCAAATATTTTTTAATGATTACAGATTATATGTATAATATTTTCAATTTACATTTGGTTTTTTACATGTTTTGAATTATGAATTTCAATTCATCAACCAACTTAGTGTATTATATTATTTAAAAATGGAACCTCGTAGATGGAATGAGAACTCTAACAATACACATGATCCATAGAGTAAGAAGGATCAAGTATTTCATGGTATTAATCCAACTTTTAGAATGTAAATAGTCTCCCATGTATTCCCATAATAGGATGAAATAATATCATGTGTAAATAAGGTTAGTAAAGAATTATCTGAGTCTTATGACTTTGAAGGGAAGTAAGAGAAGAAAGGGATGTTATAGAGAAAGATGGATAAAGGGAAGAGGGGAAAGAAGTATTTTCTTATATGTAATAACTGTGGAAAGAAACACCTTGGTAAATTATTGAAGGGAATCTGATTTTGTTATAAGTGTAGAGAAAAACAACACCAAGTATGTGATTGCAAGGGGGGAAAAGGTTTCAAATGTACAATGCTTCATCTGCAAGTTGTTGGGACACTACACAAATAAGTGTACAAATCACCATAGCATGCCCCAAGTGATGCTATTGGTTAATAATTAGGTTATGATACTACCACAGATGAAGATGAACGACTAGTGTTCTTATGTTTTTGTTAAAGAATTATTTCATTTGAGTTTTGTATCAATGATTTACTGGTTATATGAATTATGGAAATAAATAAGGATTGTAATGTAGTACTATTTCATTGAGGATTTTAGATTTTATGGTTCTACGAAAAGTGACTAAATATCAAGCTAAACATTTTTTAAAATACATGGTTGAAGGAAAAAGAAACTGTAATATGGTTCTGATCCTGATGTAGTGATTTCAAAATAAGATATGATTGATTTTGATAAATTTTATTTGATATTCATGACTACATTGAATCTAATTAATTTTTTTTACCATTATTGTTGGAGTTTACAACATTTTTGGATATAAGGTGTATGTATAGTATTCTATAAGAAATAAGGGTGCATGAATGTAATCATTAAGGTTTTATGGTAATTCAAGGTGTTACCTTATTTTAAATGAATACATGATGAAGGTATTCACTTGACATTACGTGGAAAAAAAAATATTCATTGTGTTTACCTTCCTTATAAATTTTGGAATACGAGTTTGGACAGAAGTATTTTGTATAATTCAAAAGGTTGGAATATATTATGTTTGACATTGGATAATACTATTAAGGTTAAAGCATTTCATAAAATTATTTTTTGATTTCTATAAAAAGGACAACATGGAGGTTGGGTGACAACTTTTTGTGTCCCGAAAGGCCGCGAGACTTCAACCCGCAACCGAAGGGTGACAAGGGTGCATCACCTACCATTGGCCCATATGATGTCCTAGTTTGTATTATTTACTCTTTTTAAATAGTTTGAAAAATTAATTTTAAATAGATTATTTTTGGAACCCTATATGATTAGGATAATGGGAATATTTTTTGAGTTCTATTATATTTTGGAGTGAAAGATGAATTTATTATAGGAATTAGTTGAATGATAAAACTCTTCTTTTCAAGTATATATTTTTTTCCTCTTATTCTTGGAATAAATTAATTAATTAAATGTATGGAAGGGTTATTAAAACCGAAAATTTTTTATCGTAATATCTTATGTTTTCTTGAACCGATGATATTTTAAATCATCATAGATTAATGGCTTTGAGGTCCTCAATTTTATACTTGTTTGTGATTGATGACCTCAATAACTCCCTATATATATTTATGTTTTCCCTCCAATTATGTGTCTCTAATTTCCACCAATTTTCTTCTAATCGAGATCCTAATTTTGTGGTGAATTTTTCATTTCCCTTTCCCTCTTATTAAGACTAAATTTTACTAAACCAATTTCCGATGTGGGTTTTCCACTAAGATATTATTCTATATTTAACCTTTTATTTTTGAAGAAAAATTTAAAATTGTGTGGAATCAATTTATTGAATGTGGGGACAATGTAAAACCCTAATATTTCATAGTATGTTATCTCTTCAATGTAATTCAATAACTTGTGCTACACATAACACCGAGTTCGAGCACACCAGGACTAACCAAACTAGCCTTTAAAAAAGTGGTTATGAATATTATTAAATAAATTTTAAATTTTATATAACCCATATAATTTTACAATCCATAGTATGTGTTTCATTGACCTAATATAAGAAAAAACTCATTTTTTCAAATAAAAGTATTATTTTTCAAAAAATTCAATTTTGCCACCTTTTAATGGAGAAACCTTTTTAAAATCAATATTTGATAATTTAATATATTAAAATTAATGAAATTATATTCTTATTTACAATAGGGACATAAAAATTTAGTTTGAATAAATTTTTGGTACTTTTCTGATAACTTCCATATTTTGATGAATAGTGAAACATATGATATTTTAATTGAAAATAACTTTTTTTAACAAAATAATTTATAATGTTAAATTATGAATTTGAATGGTTTGAAGGTATAATTATATTATATTTTTATCATTTAATACAATTTAGGTCATTATAAGTAATTTCACATTTAAATTTAACATAAACACATGTCAATATATTGAAAGATTTTACTTTTCAAAAACCTTCTTTTTAGTTTTGACAAAAGGAATTCATTTTAAATTAATTAATGGAACTTCTATGTTTTGAATTTGTTAAAATAGAGTTCATTTTCGAAATTTTAATATCAAAATTATCTTAGGTAGAATTATTTGGTATTATTTTTGAATGCATTCAATTTTGGATGAATAGTGAAAACACTACATTATAGATTAAAACTATCTTCTTATTTAAATAATTATTTATTTTATTTAAATTTATATTAATAAAAAATATATATATAATTCCAATATAATTTAAATTTAATTCATTGGGGTAATTTTATAATAAAATTTGATGTATAAAATTTTATTGAACTTTTTAGCATCTTTTACCAACCTTTTAGACACATTATAAAATTTTCATAAAACATAATTTTACTGCTTCAATGAATTTAATTTCGAAAATCCAAAAGAAAAAGTTGATATTATTAAGTAAAATGTGGTTCAATAAAAAAATGGTGAATAGTAATATTTGGCTTTTATTTACCACGGTTAAAAGTAAATAGGTTAATTGAAGGTAAAAATGATATTATAATTACCCTACCACATGTCTTAATTATACTGGATATGTTGTTTCAAACAAAAATAACCGTTGGAATACAATATGATCCTTTTGGTCAACTTGGATTAGATTAAGACATTTATTATTATTTTATTTAAAATGAGTTAAAAGTGTTAAATTTAAATCTTAATAACTAAACAATTTTTTATATATGGGTATTACAAAAGATAAATTAGACTATAAAAATTAATTATAAATCCATAAATAATTCTTATATAATATTATTTTATGTAAAAAAATTATAGATTAAATAATTAAATTTATTTATGACACAATGATCATGCAGTAATTATATTATCAATGAAAGATTAAAATAGTTGACATTATAAATATAAAAATTAATGTATATTGAGTATTTTTATGCCATATACGAATTTAATAGGATAATATGAAATTTTATAATTGATTAAATAAATAATTTTTTATGTGATAAAGAGGTATTGACTTTAACAAAAAAACCAAATAGTGTTAAAATTTACATAAATGAGTTTTAAAAGAAAATACTATATTATTAATTGATATAATATTTCTAAAAATATTATGATAATAAAAATTACTTAGATAAGTTTATATGTATCAATAATAAACCACTCGGATTCCTCTTGTATTTTTATAGTATATTTATTAACCATTTTTTATAATAATAAAAGAGGACATTGTAAACGTTAAACTATTTTACTAAGAGTTAAATCTAAAAGATAGCGTTAATATGGTGACCTAAAATTTCAAAAACCTATTGGTTGAGATTATTTCAATCCATACCCACCTTATATTCAAAATAAATCAATTTTGAGACATTATAAAACAAAAAGGATTTTATAATAATATAATATTTCAAACCTTTCCTAAAGTGACCCTCACCTCTCTTAGAAAAGGGCACTTCCCCCTTCTCTCAAGATAACACCTCCAAATCCATTTGTCTTGTCCAAACCCTACCAAAATCTCCTCCCAACGTCAGTCAATTCATCCTAGAGGCCTTCCCTTGATCATAAAACCAACCTAAGGAAATATGTTGTTCAAAAAAAAAGGAAACACCCAAAGAAGAGGTAATTATTTTATCACCTATTTCAATGTTCTTTTCTACTTCCACATTCTCTTTAATTGTTATTTCCATACCTAAATAATAACATTAATACATTCTAAATACTGTGATGTTATTATATATATGGTACAACCATACTCATTATTCTATCCATCCTATGAATGATAATGTCACCACGTGTACGTATGTACGACTTACCATCTCCACATCGTGGTATAATATGTTATTCAAAAAAATGTTATTTCGATGGATATAATGTTGATTAATATGTATATAAGTAATGAAAATAACATGATAATTTCTCTGTACAATTAATATACCATCCCATTACCCACCTTTTAATCATAAAGGAAATGATATCGTCGCTCGTGTGTGTGTGTATGACTTACCATCTCCACCACGCCATAAGATTCATTTGCATGTTCATCATTCAATTATGACTATAAAAATATATATTATTAATAAGTACGTAATATATGAAATGATAATTATAATGTATATATATATATATTTATTTACATACATATGTCTTATTCACTTAATTCATTTCAATACAATATGAAAACAAAAATAACATTTATGCATATGTTCAACCTACTATCTCCATAAATGGTGTTTTCCATTTCATATATCTATCTATTATACATATTTATATTATAAATATATATTATATATAAATAATGTTTTATATTTGTGATTTATTTAAACCATGATCTAAATGACACGACCAACAATAACAAGTTAAAACAAGTACGATAAAGAAAGCAATTATTACCCAAAATGTTAATTAAACATGGAAATACATATTAAATGGGTATTATAATGTCATAAATGAATCATGTATGATATAATAAATATGAATATGGTTATGGAATAATTTAATATCATACTATGGTAATTATACAGGTATTTAAATGTTCCCTCCACCAAAGGAAAGAGCAAGTTAAGGGTTAATTCCTGAATCTCATTATTATCCGAGATTGTTTATGTGTATGTATTTACGGGGACATATTTATTATCTTTTACCATGTTTTAAAAATGAAATTTAAAAATCATTCATTTAAGGTACTATTTAACTAAAACACCATTTTAAATGTTTTAAATATTTATTCTTCTTAATATTTATCATTAATGTCCATTTTTTCAATATGCATTTATGGATTTATTTATATGGACATGATTGTTTTAACATGTTAATTCCCATAGAAAGTTTCAAAGTGTTATGGGACAATTTTACTCAAAAATATCTTTCAAATGAATTCCTTAATAAATGTGTGACTCATAAATGATCTCTCAAAGAAGGGATATTTCTCTCAAAAGGTTTTACTTATCATTTCAAACTATGTCAACATTCGTTACTGGATATTAATCTTGATTAAGTTTGATTTATTATAATAAAATAATCCATATTTTATCAAATGAGTTATGATATGTTGGACTATGGATGTGCCATTTTTGTACACTTTATGGTTTATGGTTGAAGTAGTGACATTTCATATGCTAGTTTTAATACGAATGTTGATGTTATATTTAAACATTTTCATATGAGGAATACTGTGGACTTAGTAGGTGATGGTTAGGGCCTGCTATATCCCATCGATGAATCGGTAGGTCTCATGAGGCAAACTAGTGTCTTGGCACAAGGCCTTGAAAAAAATTATAATTTTAGTCTTTGTGCAAGGCCATGACTATATGGTAATGATGTCTGACATTAGGAATTATCTTATTATGAAATTAGTTATTAAATGTGATTATTTGACTAGTAGAATATCCATGTGCATGATTATATGATAATGTATTATTTATTATCTTCATATTATGTTCAATTTTATGTTTAAATGTTTGTTGTTTTTTTTACACATCTTTCCTTAAAAGTTTATAGCTTATGCTAAATTATTTACCCTTACTGAGCATCTGATCTCACCCATTTCTTATGTTTTGTTTACTAAAGATTCCAAGAAGTGTATTATATTTGATATGAAGGTTTATCCTAGGGGAATAATGCCATTGTGGATGGATTATTTTTATTGTGTTTTCTGTTTGAATGTATAATGTAACATTCTTGTATGTAATACATTTTCCATGACTATAAAACTGACCGGTCCTTCAGGACATGATTCCTTATAATCATACAAATGTATTAAAATAATGCATGGGCTCTAGGATTTTGGGGTCGGGGAATTACATATTTAAAATTGACGGGTTTGGAAAATAATAGGTTTTAATCGTTAATAAAAATTACATTTTACTTCATACCAATTATATACTCATTTATTATTCAAAAAATTAATTTTATAATGATATTTTATTAAAATAGAAATTATTTGAAAAATTCCATAATTAATCCAAATAAATTATTTTATTAAAACTAAAATTTGTGTTTTATCATATAAAAATATAATTCTTATCAAACTTAATACATAATCATCTATAGAGTAAAGCAAATAAACAATAAATATAATAACCATTTATAATTAAAAGGACTATTCTTATAACACTATTATAATAACATTATTAGGAAAACATAATTTGATATAATAATTTATAAATTTCTATAAAGTAGCATTTTACATGAAAAAAATCAATTTATCCAACTCCGTAAATATTTAAGAAAAACTAATCTCATAAAAGAATTTATGGGATACGAATATTATTTAAAAAATGGGATTACACAAAAATTAAATAAGACCTTATTACATAACACCATATAATATATGTGTAAGACCAATGTTTAAGGTGTGTGATGGGGATTTCAATGGGTCATTCGGTGAACTTGGTTTGGTTCATGATCTTAATGACCATGAACATCTCATGTTAATGGTTTCTCTCATCATTATGATTTTGGATATCTTCTTGTGTTTGGTCTAGGTAAAATCCCAAATTGCTATCTACCTTAGAAGCTCAGATAAATGGGCTTCATACAGTACAATCCTACTGGTTGAGGCCATCATTTCCTTTGTCTATGTTAAAAGTATTTGTAAAAACCCTATATTTATAATAGTTACGTTATTACTATTAAACGACTATATTATCAATAATAATGGTACTTAATGGTCATTTAAACCTTATAAATAAATAAAAAGAGTCAATGTGTTTTATTTATCAATAATCTATTAAATGAATGGGAATTGTATTAATAAAATATTGAGTCATTAGACCTCCTCAAATACATTCATGGAAAGTATTTATTTTCATTGGATACCTTTTATAAAAAGGATAATGTTGAAACCTCCAAAAAAACCTCTTGAATTACAAAACCCTTGGGAAAGGCACCTTAGTGTATCTCCCCTTTGGGTTTTTATATCTATAGTATGAGGTTTCCCACATTAAATTTTAATGGGATAAGGATTCATGGAGTTTCTATGGGTTTTTATTTCTATAGTAACATGGGACAATCTAGCAAGAACAGTTTTGGGAAGTTCATAGTTTGGAGGATTAGGGTTCGGTCCATGCCATTCCCTTATCGTCTCTTAAAACTGGAGCCTCAGGTCCCTGGTAGAAAAGGGAAGGTTCACACCTACATTTACTTTTGAACATATAAAATGTCTCCCTCCTCTATCAAGACAAATTTTAGTGAATAAATCATAGCATAATCCCATATCCTTACAACTCGGACCTAATGATCATCTCCTTTCCATTCCACGTTGAATGGTTCATTTCTATGCACCCTCGTCCACCGTCGCCATTATAGGGTCATACTCATCCACCAATAGAGGAGGAAAATTGTGTGTGTTTTTTTTGAATCATTATCATCCTCTTGTTTCTCACACTGATCATGACTCACATGGGGTTAGAGATTATGATGATCACAACATCCACACAATCCACTAGTCTTGAACTATGAGAACTCTGGTTCCCACCTTAACAGGGATATGTTGGAAGCCTTAATCAGGGCCCAAGATCACTAGGTACAATCTTTAGGAATCCAACCCAAAATATCTTAATTATAGCAACCTCCGTAGATGTAAGCCCCAACCTATTTCTCTCAAATGATCATACACCCATGCTATACTGCCCGAACATTGTGTGCATTGATTCTCATCCAAATGTGATATGTAGAAAGCCTCCCTAAGGTTCAAAACCAAAAATATAAATCAACCCTATCCTTTATGGTCCTCATTTATTGTAGGGTATAATTAATCTTGGAAATTAATATCCATTCTAGGTTTTTTGGGCTTCTTAGGCACAAGACCCACACCAAGCATTGAATAAGCACCTACCTCTTAGTTTTCCTCGCAACATGACATTAAAATGTATGGTTAAGTCCTTATCACATGACCATAATATGTGTGATGTTTCCCATTAAGTGGAACTAAACTATGAGGGATTTGATTCCTTCCAAAAGGATACGTAGGTAGACCATTTATGGGTATGAACCCGATATGAAAACAAACTTTCATCTTCCTAGATGACAATAAATTATAGAGTGGTGAAATGAGTGGCTTAAAATCTAGTATCATCATAACAATGATTAAAATAGTATCTAATTAGTATATAAGAGGATACCATTGATGGAGAACCTTGAATACATATGGATATATCAGTTAATATAGAACCACAAAAACAAACAGATGATTCTAAATTTCATACATACATATAATTGATTGAAAATTCCAATAGAAACAAAAATAATACTTGGTAAATTAATAATGATTTAGGAAAATATATCAATTCTATAAGAGAGCCTCAGAGTTGACAAAAATTCCTCCCAAAATGGTGTGATGAGTCCAACCTCCAATCCTATTGACCATTGTATGTTCTTAAGTATCGTGGGTCCAAACCTAACAAACTCAGGCCATTGGAAAACAAGTCCCCAGAGATATCGAACATTTATATTTTTACAGTTCCAAAAATAAAACCAATGGAAACTGCTATAATGTTTTGATTCTTAACTAGAACACATGTTCCGAAGGAGACGAACAAAAATAATGGTGAACCCGACGTGCATTCTTAACCAAGTTCATAGCATTACCCATCTTCCAGTTAACTTTCAATTGATAAAGGAAGGAAATACAATCGAATTAATCATACATATGTCCATTTAAAAGACACTAATTCAATGGAGTTCTAACTTTTTATTTTTAAAATTTTATTATAACTCCCTTCGCTCCAAATTTCTTCCTTCAAGTCTGCACCAATGAATGCCCCAAATGTTACACAAGAAATATCCTCATCTTCTCAAAGGATTTCACCACCATCTAAGAATCTTAAATGCTTGATTTCAAATGTATTGGTTTGTGAATAGCATCAACATAGTACTATCCCACCCATAGAGGTTTCCCAAGAGGCTCTCCAAGTTAACAACAACCCTCAATCATCCGGGCAGCGACGACCGATGGTTAAGAAGCAGACAATGCCAACCAGAATCTTCAATCATTTTGGGTCCTTATCCTCAAAATGAAATAACTTGTCCATCATATAATATAGGGAGGTGGATCAAGAGGTAACTCATGGCCTCAAGTCAAAGACATTGGGGTCCTTCCCGAGGGCTCCTACCAACAATCTCCACCAACAGAATCATGCAACAGTGAACCAACAACATGATGGGTGTGTTGCCTTCCATTGTTTGACCCAGGTCCTCAGACCTGGGCATGCCAGATGAACCGTTAGGGACAACATCTGGCCAACATGGAGTAGGTTCTTACCTTTTCCCCCTTCATATATTTCTATCAACCTATATTGGAGGAAAATAATGAATGGGAATATACACCCATCCACTGTAATTTCTCTAGTTAGCATACACGTCTTGCGGTACCCAACTAATCCCACCATTTAAATCTAGTGGAATATCGTGAGAAGGAAAATACACCTACTTATAAGATATTAACCAGTCACCAAATTTTTTGGCTACATTCATAGAAGCCCACCAATAAAATTTGGTGCAACTTATATGAAGAAACATATGCCTGCATGAACTCACCAATCCATCCAGTAATCTCATTTACCAACACTGTAAGACTTCTATCAACCATGCTTGGTGGAAAACATACCGCATACACATGTACCTTCTAGCATCCATCAAGACTACCTATAGTCTTGTTTCGAAGCACCTAGAGAAGTTAGTGGAAAAGCTATGATGAAAAACTTGGGTAGGACTCTACTCTCTGCCCACCTATAAGAGTACATTCAGTATCCACTGCTCAAAAAGGGTGGACAAGAGAAGGTACATACACCTACATCAGATATTAAATGGACATATATTCCCATTCTATCAGATGAAGCTATCAAAAACATTTTATCAATGGTGAAAGGGATGACAAAAATTATTACCCATATTTTAGAAGCATGCTAGAATATCATAAGAGAATATTTAGTTTTACCTGGGGAACAGAAACACAATTCTATCCCCACAACTGGAATGAATCATTGACATGCCATCTCAGAGAAAATACATTCCTTATTTCAAGTATAGGAGGGTTATTGGGTATACTCCCCCATGTCATATGAACAACCTGATCACAAACATAACCACATTCAAATTAGAGATAATCATCCTATTATGATGGCCACTCCAAGGCAGGAACATACACCTGACCATGATAACCACGTATCCCAGTAAGTAGCCCTAACTACATGTTAAATATAATATATGAAGAAGTATTTCAAATCACAACTGTAAAATAAAGAGCAAAACTATTATCCAGACCCTCTTAATTTTTTAGTTATAGACTCTCTCAGATATTTATATATTGCATCTCAGGATCCTACTCTCTCATTACCAAATTAAGGGACTGGTAATAGTAATTACGAAGTTCCCTATCAGACACATCATCATGAAGGATTTCTTTATAAAAACTTAGTCAAGCTTGAAAAACTATATCTGGATGAGAGCCATAACAACCCTAGATGTGGCCAAAAGACCTCAGAGCATAGAGTATTTATCCCTTACTGTAACCCACCGTGGTGGTTGTTCCCATGATGGAATTCACTATTAACTTTCTCTCCGTATTAATGTTTTGAATTGTCAATATAATTATTCAATTGACAATGTAGTGATAGGAAAGCCCTCATATCTCGAGGAAACTTCCAATGTAAATCCATTCATGGTTGATTCATTGTTACTAATAGGTGAAATAATTTCTCAACTAGAAAACAACCTAAGGAGAAGGTCATTTTCCGAACCTCCCATAGGACATTTTCCTTCTGAAATGGAGGACAAAGAAACAATCGATCCAATTTTTTGTATTCAAAAATTTGATGATAATCCACAATTGATGGACCATGTTGAGAAACCTATTGAAAAATATTGGGAAGATATGTTGAATATAAGCAAATAACAAGATTAGGGTGAAATACCTACCACATTTTGGCCTTTGGAAACCACTCAATACAACATTTACAAAATTGATGGAAGAAGATTCCATTCATGATATCTATCTCAACATATGGAATTCTCTTCATCATCTAAAAGCCAAATTACTACAATATTATGAATATCAATGTCATGTTAAGTTAATAGAAGGGTTACATCACCAAATATTCTTGGAATCTATACAGGTTTCCCAATGTCCAAAGGACATGAAGCAACAAGTTGATCTTCAATGTGAATGCCTTGATGCATTATTGATGTTGTGAAAATATATTACTGATACCCCATATTGTTTTTATACTAGAATATGAGGTGTTTACAAAGAATTTTATTTCACTATGATCCAAAATTAAAAAAGTTCACCAACAGTGTTCTCATGCATTGTTATTGCCCATGACCAGCTACAATCAATAGATTTTGTGTGTAACCAATGATATGATCAAGAACATGACTTAAATAGATCACATCAAAATAAGGCCCAAATATTTTATGTTATGGAGATACTTTTGCATCAAGAATCTTAGAACATTGAGCAGGCCTCACTCTTAGAAGATGCCAGCCATCAGATTGTGAAAATATCTGAAATAACACAGTAGTCTTCCGAAAAAAGTGATTTAAGTTGTATTTGGATAATGAACCCATCCAATGTTTTGATCATAATTCATATAATCATAAGATCAGATTCACTAATATTATCCATATTAGTTTAGGAGACACCACATCTTGTAGGGTTGGGTGATATTTAAATGCCTCCTTCGAATTCAATAAAAATCATTCAATGGTTTTAAGATGACGAACATGAATAGCCCCAGCATATTGGTCTTGGGAATTTTTCACAACAAAAATCTTATCCTCAACAAAAGTTATTATTATACTGAATAGTGAAGAATTCACAAAGTGAATGCACAAATGAACAATAAAGTATTTCATTTTGGAAACTGTTTGTCAAATAGTTATCATGAATTCAACATATATGAGAACAAAGTCTCATAGAGGAAATAGAATGAAACGTATTCATTAGTGTTGAAGGAATGTCGTCAATGCATTATATGTCAGTGAATGTCGTTAACACCATTATGTAATATCCAAAAAAATTTGTTTAGTTCAATGGAGTTAGAAGATAATGTTCTTATTCATAATATGGTACAGACTGAAGTAAATAAAGGAGGTGAGTATAAATGAAATCAGAGGCTTACCCAGAATTAAGGTATTCCCTCAATTAACCATCCCCCACCTCTTATAATGAATCTAACAATGGGAAAGACAAAGATCAGATCATTTCAAGATGTTCCATTAAGTAAGGTCAATGTCTTTTTCTTGAATATAGGTTTTCTCAGCAAGAGGAGGAGATGAAGGAGTTGAAAAGGCTCAATGCAGAGTTACTTCAAAGGAGAATTTTGGCTATACATACTCGTCAAACAAATCCTCAGCTTGAACATCCTGTAGGAGCTCCTTAGTAATGTGAGTTTGTTGAAACTAAAGAGGTTGATAATTAATTCCTTCCATTATGTACATAGTTCGAATAGGATAAAACACATCTTTATAGGACTATCCCCATGGGTTATCCAAGAAAAATACCAATATCACCACCACCAATGTTCTTCCTAGTATTTTTGCTAGTTCATTCTCCATATATTGTACCTATAGAGGTCCCAGATCATCATAATATTCTCTAAAATATTATATATACAATTGATTAACTAAAAACTAGATTGGAAGATATGGAATAATTATATGGACCAGAAAAACTATAAAAGAAATCGTTCCCTAAATGGGTAGATCTGATCCCTCCCCCACCAAACATTTGGAAAACCACATTTCTAACATTCAATGGTTCAAGAGATCTAGACCAGTAGTTAACACATTTTGTTTCTCGCTATGATCCCATGATGGGGACTCCTTAACAAAAAGAATCAGTAATGCTGAAAGATGATTTTTTTTCATTCAATACATGGGATAGACTTGTTCTAGTAGGAAAGTGTGCAGTCATAATCAGTTACTAGATGGAAAGACCTCCATCATAAATTCCTTCCCCAATTCATATCAATGCTGCCAAAGGAAACCGTTTTTGATCTTACAAATTGAATAAAATAGAAAATGAAACCATTTAATATTTCATTATTTTATGTAAAGGATTAACATATTCAATAAATCTACCAATTCTTCAAGAATAAATGTTGTCAATCTATGTGGAACATTATACGTTATGATTTACTCACACCTTTAATCCATAAGAAATAAACAAGAGGTTTTTGAGACCTTGCATCAATTCCCCAAGAAGTGGAGGATTCCATTGTAGAAATCCAATATAAATATCTGGAAATACCATCAGCTCTGGGAAGGAGAATGGGGAAAGAAAAGGATAATAATTTCACATTCATACAAGAACCAATACCTACTTCTACTTCTAAACCTTAATCATACAAAAGTGATCCACCTCCCTAGAATCAGCTACAATGATCGCCTCTCCAAGATGATCAAAATGATAAAAGGAGTAGACTTTTGTGGAATTGAAGAATAATGTTTATTCTTTTTGGAATGAAAATTTTCTCTGTTACTTTATTTCTGTTTTTGAAAACAATTTTGTTTAGTTTCCAATACCCATGAATCTGACCAAAGAAGGAGATTAAGAAATCCAAAATTATTTCCCCTTTCCTCAAGAGTTAGGGAATCCCATTCTAGAGTGTTTTTTTCGAAGACATTTAGAAAATAAGGAACACACGGCCCAAGTGAAATGAAAAAATATCATCAACTCATGTAGCACATGTTAATGCTACCGATCCAGAGGAATATGGAGGATGGTATGAAGTAAAAATAAAAAATGCACAGAAGATTGATGAATGGATAGTCTGTAAAATGATCAACCGAACTCATTCTATTCAACAAAAAGTTTTGATACAACAAAATGTTCCTCTTTCCACATCCTCTACAACAAATCCATATTTATCAAAATATTATTCCCCCAAAGATCAATCCTCATAGAAGACACATGATCAGAAAGTCAAGGGGAGTCAGAAGAAGACAGGCTCACATCAAGGCCAAGGCTGTTCTTGAAATTGTCAGATTTCATTCCATATGTCTCAAAATCATAGGCACCTTCCCTCCAAATGACACAATAATAACTGACTTTTTAAATATAATCTCCATTATGTGAAAAAATGAACTTTTTTTTGTTATCATTTCCCACTTTATAGAACACTATATAAATGAGGATTTTGGTTCCGATGTATGTAAATTCCCAATACAAAATTCTAGAACTATAGGAAGAATTCAAGTCCATGGATACGAGCAGAGATATGGATATTCTAGAAACCACTATTGTAATTATACCCCTTCATGAATAGTTTATGCGGAATAAACTCATGGGAGATCCCTTCAACAGGCTCAGCAAGAAAAAGGATATTTTCTAACACATGAGAGGATCGGCCCTGAATTGATCATCTTGGCGGACAGATTAGAGGCTATAATACCATTATCTCAACAAATAGATAGACCCAGTCATTTTAATCTACCCCGAGAATATTTATTTCTAGCTTCTACCCTGACACATGATACATCTACATCAGGAGCATCAACATACAAGGCACCTACAAAAATGCATTTATATGATGGAGAACACACACCTTTTGATAAAAAGATTGATGTTTTGAAACTACTATCCCACATACTAGCCAATTTTTCAATTCTGGATTCTTTGAATCTATCAAAAGATCTTTGAGAAGCACATATTGAGGCTTTCTCGTGTTCTTTAGAGTTTCAAAACGAGGTCGATGCTGCTGAGGTTTAATATATAGAGAATGATCCTACATAATGTCATGATGTTATATCATTCATGGATGAAGATAAAGATGACATTGTACATGGACACATCAGACCCTTGTGTATATCTGGAATGTTCAATGATATAGACATCTGAAAATCCTTCATTGATAATGGCATAGGATTCTACCTCATTCTCATCCATACAATTCATCGATTTGGTCTAACTAAATCTAACTTATCTCCTCTAAATTTGATGTTTCAAGGTTATGACAAGAATAAACAAGAACATCTATGTGATATTACACTCTGAACACAATTTGGGGATCGTGGATCTAATTCATGTTTTATGGTTTTCATACATGATACAACCTTCAATATTCTTCTTGGAGTGCCTTGGATACATAAACATGTTGTCATTCCTTCGTCATATCACCAATGTCTGAGTTATTTATTCAATGGAAAAATAGTGACATTGGATGGCGTAAAGGCTCCTTTCAAAATGTTTTAATCTCATTATATTGAGGAAAAATTCTATCACACAAAGGGGTCAAGCTCCATGGAAAAATATGTGGCAATAATTAATGCTCAGAATGGTCTGGAGAAGATCCTGGATAACCCATTAAAACATTTATGTATTGATTACATGTTTCATATCCATCAAATGGAATGGAACAACCCAAATCCAAGCACTCTGTTGGGTCGGAAGAACACCCCAAGGAGGGAATGATGGCAAGAGGGGGGTGAATTGCCTTTTAAAAAATTGATTAACAATTAAAATCAAAGTTGAAGAATGCAGCGGAAATAAAGAGGCAAGACACACAAAATTGATAACGGAGTTCGGCCAAAACCCGGCCTACGTCTCCGCTCCCAACTCAACCGTTGAGAGATTCCTACCGCTTGATTTTCAATGGTTTTAGCAAGAAACCCACTAGGCTTTGAGGTAGCACTAGGACCTATTACAGCTTGCTTTTGTGGTTTAGCAAGAACCCACTTGCTTTTGATGGTTTAGCAAGAACCCACTAGTCTTTTTACGGGTGAAGACTAGCTCACCGAGACACAAGCCTTTTAAAGGAAAAGCTTGAGAAAACCTCTTCACACCTTAGTGGTGGTGTGAGAACCCAAAGAAAGAGGGGATGAGAAAAGGGTTGGGGTTTGTAGGCACAAACCCAATTTTAAAGCTCAAAATAAGAAAAACAATAAAACCCTTATTTGGGAAGACTTGGGCGCCTTTGATTGGATGGAGATGTTGAAGGCCGATTCCAAGCTTCTTTGAAGGAGCTCCTTGGATGTGGAAGTTGTTGGAGCTAGGTGGGTTCCTTTGAGGAGGTCCGCCGGAGGTTGTCCAATTGATCCAAAGTATGTCCGTTGGCTTCGTATATGTTCCGGTAGGTGTCCGGGGCTTCCTTGGCCTTTATTTATAGGCTAGGAACCCTTGGGGAGGCTTCGGAGCCGTTGGAGAGGTCTTCGGAGCCGTTGGAGGCCAAAAGATGGTTGACTGGTCAAACCCAACGGCTAGTTTGACTGGGACACCGGCTGGCCGGTACAGGTCCACCGGCTGGCCGGTGCCTTGGAAGTTGAGGAGAATTCTGGTCCAGGCTCCACCGGTCGACCGGTGCCATTGCCACCGGCTGGCCGGTGGTGAGGCAGTAGCTCATCCTGTTCTGGCTGGGTGCCACCGGCTGGCCGGTGCTGAGGCCACCGGTCGGCCGGTGGTAAGGCAGTGGCTCCCTCTTGAGTGCAGGTGCCACCGGCTGGCCGGTGGTGTGCCACCGGCTGGCCAGTGGTCTGGATTTCAGACCAGTTCTGCCTTCTTTCTATCTTGGCCCAATTCCTTGGCCACCTGATTTGATTCCTATCAATCAAAAACACTTGAAACAAGATTAGATAAACATGAAAGTGATTGTGATCATGAAAATTAATCCACGAGGGGATACGAGAGGTACAACAATCTCCCCCTATTTTGATGATCACAATCACCGAAACAATCAAAGTAAAATACTGAAATTAAAGACATTCTTAAAGGATAATTTGAAAATAAATCAAAGCATGATAGAGAAGACTCTACCCCAATCAATCAAGGAATTTCTCCCCCTTTGTGATTATCAAAATAGCTCGGGGCATAAAACTTGATTGAGGGAAGTTTTGAAAAACAAGAGATGGGATTTGAAAATCAATTGAAATTTTGGAAATTGAAAGATTTGAATCAAAAATTGAATAACAGTTTGAATTGAAAGTTTTGAATCAAAAACCAATTGAATTTTGAAATTTGAAACCAAGAGTTGAAATTGAAAGTTTGAATAAAATTTGAAAATGAAAAGCTTAATCAATCCTAACTCCCCCTAAATAAAAACAATAAATCACCGGGGAAAGGAAACTATTTTTGGCCCGGAGAGACTCGCAAGAAGGGATTTTTCAATCCAAACTTGTCTCATAGCGGGTCTTCTCCTATAGAATTCATCGGAAAAGAAAAAAGACTTGGGTTGGCCGTACCGGGCATTTTTGCAATCACACTCATAAATGAGGTGCCCGGGTTTTTTACAATAATTGCAAAATTTAAAACTAGAGCTCCCCCTTACAAAAACAGTGGGTGCATGGGAGGAGGAAGCTTGGTTGGTATAGCCAAGTCCATTGGTGGTTCGGGAAACCCTTTGTGAACCAAGCAAATTGTTCAAATTTTGTTCACCTTGGGTGAACCTGGCTAGGGTCTCTCTAAGGTCTTTAATGGTTGATTCCATAGAATCAACATTTGGAAAATTTTGGATTTTAAGGGCGAGTTCCTCCTTCTCTTTGAGAAGTTGGTCTTTTTCGGAGGAAAGTTTTTTGAAAGACTTTTTCAAAGCAACAAATTTTGAAGATAGTTCATGAAAACCTTTTTCTAGTTGATCTCTAGCATGTGAGAGTTCTTCATAAGATAAATGATTTAAAGAATTTGAATTTGAAGAACATGAGGAAGAGGAATCGGAAGATGTTACCTCGTGAAATGCCATTAGGCATTTTGTACCTTGATCGCTCAAGGAGGAGGAGGAGGAGGAGGTGTCACTCCATGTCGCCTTGAGGACCTTTTTCTTTCCTTTTTCGTTTGGCGTGGCCCGTTTTTTGTTGAGTGGGCAATCGGGCTTGTAATGGCCCTTTTCGCCGCACCCGTAGCATTTTACCTTTGGCTCGATTCTTGCGGTGGGTTCTTGCTTTCGCGCCTTGCGAGATTTCTTCTTCTTCTTGTGCTTCTTCATAAACTTGTGCATTTGGCGGGCGAGATTCTCCATTTCCGAGTCGCCGCTTGAAGAAGATGAAGTAGATGAGGAAGATGAGGATGAGGAGGAGCTTACTTCTTTTTGAACCTTGAGGGCGATGTTCTTTGGAGTTTTGATAGGGGTGCCCTCCTTTTGTGCTTGCCTCCTCATCGTGATCTCGTACGTCATGAGAGATCCAATGAGCTCCTCGACCGGCATATTTTTGACGTCCTTAGCTTCATGGATCGCCGTCACCTTTGGTGCCCATGAGCTCGGAAGGACCCATAAGATCTTCTTGACCATCGTCTCGGCTGAAATATCATCACCAAGAGATTTCCTTCCATTGCAAATGTCAGTGAAGCGTGTAAACATATCGGTAATAGATTCGGAAGAATGCATAGTAAAGCTTTCAAAATCTTGTCTATACATGTCTAACCGAGTGTCCTTAACTTTGTTAGTGCCCTCATGAGTTACTTCCAAAAGCTTCCATATTTCGTGTGAAGGGGTGCAAGTGGATACACGATTAAATTCATTTCTATCTAACCCGCAATGAAGAGCATTCATGGCTTTGCCATCAAGCTCGAAATTTCTAATATCGGCGGGGGTCCATTTGGATTCGTCGGGGGAAGACAAAGTGTAACCTTGCATGACAATTTTATAAATGGGATACCCTATACTTCTAAGAAAAGTAGTCATGCGGGTTTTCCAATAATTATAGTCGGACCCATCAAAAAATGGAGCCCGACCCAAAGAGTAGCCCTCGGGGGCGAAAGAGGTAGATGCCATAAAAAAAGATCTTAACTTTGAAACCGGGTTAAGGAATTACTCAAAGGTCCCTCTGATTCCAAATGTTGGGTCGGAAGAACACCCCAAGGAGGGAATGATGGCAAGAGGGGGGTGAATTGCCTTTTAAAAAATTGATTAACAATTAAAATCAAAGTTGAAGAATGCAGCGGAAATAAAGAGGCAAGACACACAAAATTGATAACGGAGTTCGGCCAAAACCCGGCCTACGTCTCCGCTCCCAACTCAACCGTTGAGAGATTCCTACCGCTTGCTTTTCAATGGTTTTAGCAAGAAACCCACTAGGCTTTGAGGTAGCACTAGGACCTATTACATCTTTCTTTTGTGGTTTAGCAAGAACCCACTTGCTTTTGATGGTTTAGCAAGAACCCACTAGTCTTTTTACGGGTGAAGACTAGCTCACCGAGACACAAGCCTTTTAAAGGAAAAGCTTGAGAAAACCTCTTCACACCTTAGTGGTGGTGTGAGAACCCAAAGAAAGAGGGGATGAGAAAAGGGTTGGGGTTTGTAGGCACAAACCCAATTTTAAAGCTCAAAATAAGAAAAACAATAAAACCCGTATTTGGGAAGACTTGGGCGCCTTTGATTGGATGGAGATGTTGAAGGCCGCTTCCAAGCTTCTTTGAAGGAGATCCTTGGATGTGGAAGTTGTTGGAGCTAGGTGGGTTCCTTTGAGGAGGTCCGCCGGAGGTTGGCCAATTGATCCAAAGTATGTCCGTTGGCTTCGTATATGTTCCGGTAGGTGTCTGGGGCTTCCTTGGCCTTTATTTATAGGCTAGGAACCCTTGGGGAGGCTTCGGAGCCGTTGGAGAGGTCTTCGGAGCCGTTGGAGGCCAAAAGATGGTTGACTGGTCAAACCCAACGGCTAGTTTGACTGGGACACCGGCTGGCCGGTACAGGTCCACCGGCTGGCCGGTGCCTTGGAAGTTGAGGAGAATTCTGGTCCAGGCTCCACCGGTCGACCGGTGCCATCGCCACCGGCTGGCCGGTGGTGAGGCAGTAGCTCATCCTGTTCTGGCTGGGTGCCACCGGCTGGCCGATGCTAAGGCCACCGGTCGGCCGGTGGTAAGGCAGTGGCTCCCTCTTGAGTGCAGGTGCCACCGGCTGGCCGGTGGTGTGCCACCGGCTGGCCGGTGGTCTGGATTTCAGACCAGTTCTGCCTTCTTTCTATCTTGGCCCAATTCCTTGGCCACCTGATTTGATTCCTATCAATCAAAAACACTTGAAACAAGATTAGATAAACATGAAAGTGATTGTGATCATGAAAATTAAACCACGAGGGGATACGAGAGGTACAACACACTCATCCACTTAATTTCATAATGTCATTGTGGAAATCAAACCATTAAGCATGGGAGAAATTTTTTATAATGAAACCTTGAATGTAGATGCCTTCATCTCATCCATAAAACTTCTTCAATTCATGACATCATTAGTCTGGAATGAATAATTTTTTTAATTAATAATGGAAGACAAGGATTTTGATTCACAACCCATACTTCTCTCTTCAATTCTCCAGGAAAACCCTTCATCATGTGATGGGTGAGAAATGGTTGCCTCTTCTTTAGGATGTTCAAATACCGACTCCTTCCCTAACTCTGAGTTTCTTACTTCATCACCTAACCCTAAAGAAGTAACAAAATAAGTGACATGTGAGGAAGAAGATGAAGAAATTCTTAATGATTCCACTACAACATTTGAAAAAGTCAAATCCACCACTATAGATGATCTTAGAGAAATAATTCTTGGTACATAAGAAGATCCACGCCCTACTAAAATTAAGGTGACCATGACTTCTGAATGGCTAGATATGTATACTTCAATTCTAAAGCAACATAGAGAGGTATTATCATGGAACTATACCTAAATTCCAGGAAGTAATCCCGATGTGGCCACTCATCATTTGTGTTTTAAACTAGAACATCGATGATTTAATTATGTAAGAAAAAGGGCACACCCAAATCACGCCTCTAAATTGAAGCTAAAGTTGACAGGTATATAAAAGATAACATTATTAGGGAGGATAAGTATCCAAAATGATTGAAAAACATTTTCATAGTGAAAAATATGAGTGGTACAATCAAATATTGCATTGATTTCAAATATCCTAACTGGAATTGTCCCAAATATGTATTTCGGGTTCCTATCATAGATCTTTTGATTGATGAAATAGGTGGCTTTAAAGATCTCTCCTTCATGGATTGCTACTCTAGGTATAACCAAATTCAAATAGCCCTAGAGGATGATTAATCTATAGCTTTTAGATACCCTGAAAGAGTATTTTTCTATCATGTAATTCCCTTTGGCTTAAATAATGATAATGAAACATATGGACATGCCAAGCACCATATCATCAAACCCTTAATGTGATAATTTGTAAAATTTTATGTCGATGATTCAGTGTTTAAATATAGATATCTTTATGATCACTTCAATGATCTAGAGACCATATTCAATAAACATCAACCACAAAATTTGAAGATGTATCTATCGAAATGTGCTTTTGGTATAACCGTGTGAAACTTTCTCAGTTTTTTACACCATCGGGGCATTGAAGATGGGAATGAGAAGAGAAAAGAAATCCTTGACCTAACAAATCCTTCAAATTTAAAGGAATTAAGATGAATTCAAGGTCACTTGGTTTATATATGCTGCTTTATCGCTAATTTGGAAGGCATGTATTTAACCTTCACCGAATTAATGAAGACGAGAGTTACTTATCAATGAAACAAATAATGCTAATAAATTTTTGATTCCCTCAAGAAATATATCTTGATTCTAATGGTATTAATTCCACCTATTAAAGGAATGTATCTTATTCAATATGTGACAGTGTTAGAGTGATAACTAGTTTCTATGCTTTCACAAAATAATGATGTTGGGAATGAAAATAGCCTTTAAAATCTCAGTTGAACCATGATTGACATGGAGACATGATATTCATGTATCGAGAAGTTATTCCTGGAATTAATATTTTCATTTCACAAGTTGTGTCCAGACCAAAAACATCACGAGGTCCAATTGGTATCTCACAATAACTTTTCCAAATGTATCCTCAGTCATCCTATGATTGCAAGGAATTTGGCCTAGTGGGAAGCTATTTTGAAATAGTTTGATATCCAGTTTGTGGATTAGAAAGTAGTAAAAGGCCATGCTTAGGTATACATCCTTGCTGAAGACCCATCTGTTGAAGATACATCTTTGAATACGAAACTTCTCGATGAAGAAATCCTCTATATTCAAGATAATCTCAAAACATGGGAAATGTAATTTGATGGTGCTTCCATAATTCCAATGGGGAATAGAAAGGATAATCATAATTTCAACAATTTTGGGATAGAATTGATTTATCTTCCTATAAAAAATAGTGTAACCATATTCCTTCCTATTATCAGAAGAGGGAACCAACAATGAGGAAGAATATCAAGCTCTCATTACGGTCATATAATTGGAACTCCTGGTACAAGTGAACCACCTGAATGTGAAAGACGATTCAGAATTGGTAATCAAATAGATCAATGAATATTTTTCTATTAGAAGAGAAGAGTTAACCCCTTTGTGTGATCATGTTAGATGGTTAATCGATGAATTTTCCACAAATCCGACATTGCCATATGTCCCCTGATCAGAAAATTCCCAAGCTGATGCATTGGATAATGTAGCCACAACCCTATAAGAACCAAATCATGATGATATAGTCATCATTATCTCTGAGAGTCATGTGGTATCACCTTTTGTTAAAACTAGAATGGAGGAATATAATTGAATCAACCCTATATCAGAGCCATAAGGTCATACTACAGGATGGACAACACCTATCATTGAATATATTCAAAATGGAATACTTCCACCTGATAAAGCTGGGAAATATAAAATCTAGAGATGAGTGGTCAATTTTACACTTGATGATAGTCTAGATCACTATAAGTTCCTCTACAAATGAGGCTTTGATAATGTACTCTTCAGGTGTATTAATGGAGAAGAAACTGCAGCTGTCATGAATGAAGTACATGCTAGGGCTTGTGGTGCTCACTTGTCTATGAATATGATTTTTGATCTATTGGAAGGAATGTTTACTTCTGGCCTTCAATGACATATGATTTCATAGATTTCACCAAGCATTATTACCCCTTACATGTGAATTCCAACGTCATTCATTGATACCCAGAGTTCCTACACATAGCTAACTACTCCTGGTAATTTTCTACATGTGGAATTGATATAGTAGGACCTTATCCCGATGCTGGATCTACGAAGTGTAAGTATATTACTATTTCTACAGATTTCCTCTCCAAATGGGCTAAGGAAACACCTCTCAGATAATTTACATCCAAAATCATTTTTATCTTTGTGAAAGTTAATACTATTACTAGATCTAGTGCCCCTCAAAACATAATGACAGACAACGAAACCAATTTCTGTTCTATTGAGGTAATGAAGTTATATCATAAGTACAATAACAAATCTACCCATTAATCATTCTATCATTCAGAAACTAATGGATAAAAAAGATTCATTCAACAAGACCCTATCAAATATACTCCTAGAAATATTGGATAAAGAAAAGAAATATTGGCCGGATAAAATTTTCCATGCTTTATGTGCCTATCAGAATACTACCCGTACTTCCACTCAAAAAACTCCTTATTCATTGGTGTACATAAGAGAAGCAGTTTTTCCTATTTAAATTTAATTTCCATCACGCTTTGGTGCAATCTGTGATCAATTATCTACATACGAACTACCTTAAGAGATATTTGAAGTGTTGGAACAATTAGAAGATTATATATTACATACTTTGAATCATTTGGAAGTATCTCTGTACAAAATAGCAAGATATTTTAAGAAGAAAATTTTCCTCTAGTCATTTCATCAAGGAGAATTTTTGTTTATTTTCTGAACTCTGCTGATACCAGGTAAGAATCCTGCAAAGATGTTGAAAACATGGGAAAGACTATACTCTATACATAAGGTCTACTATAATGTATATTTTTTCTTTAATCTCAATGGATGGAGAACTTATTAAAACTCCATGAAATGCAAGATTTTTGAAGAAATACTTTTTATAATCAGACATCCTATTGCCTTCGCTGCATGACTTGAAACTAAAAAACATAATTTATGTTTTTTGTCACTTGAAACAGAACAACCCACTATCTTGGAAGCGTGACTTGAAAATACACAACCTTTGGTCCTAGCTGTATGATATGAAACTGTATAGCATAATGTCCTTGTTGCAAGACATTAAACTAAAAAACAACCATATAAATACATGTGTCATGTCATGTAAATATGTAGTATCTTTTTCCTTGTCATACGATGTTATATAGAATGGCATCATTTGTCCTTGCTACACAACTTTAAATTGTATGGTTAATGTTCTAATTTATTTTACATTATGAAATCCAATAAGATAGAGCAAATGGGTATTCCTTATAGTTATTTTATAACAAATATGACTAGATTTGATGTACATGCATTACTCACATCATTTCTACTCCTTAGTGCCATATTATATCCATTTCCCTCTATTTTTTAATTAGATCTTCAAAGTGATGTCATTTCATGAACAACGTGAGGCTAGATTCTTATTCAAATGGGATACGTAGAGACGCGTAGATTACCAATATTGGGACCATCCACCACAATAATGAAATATATTACCCTTTTTCATTATATATATGAACCCAATATATATAGAGTACTCTTCCAAGAGATATGGTTTCATCTTCATACCATCTAGTGTTTTATGTTTAACAATTATATCGAAATGTGATAGAAGCCCCCGTCTCTCACATCAAACTCAACTGGTGTGGGAAATGATTATCTCAAGAACTATGTTTGGTATGATTCTAATTTCAATGGGTTATGTAGAGATCCCTCTATATTAAATATTTTTCTAATCCATAAATAATCCCTCTTCCCTATGGCAAAACATGATTGATATGGGGAAAAACCTCAAGAAGTATGTGTGGCGTGATTATTTTATTAGCATGATACTTAGTGACAATTGGGTTCAATTATCTAGTCAAGAAATAATATTTCTTTTTCACATCAAAATCCCTCTCATATCCTCATTACATGACTCTAAACTGCACAACATAATGTCCTTGCTACACAAAATTAAACAACAATGTTCCCAAAGAACTATGTACGCCTTGATTCTTATCCCACTGAGATACATCATGAAAACTATTCCTTATCTCCTAGTCCAAAACACATGATAATTTTTACCTATATTACACATATAATTAACAATCTATGTGGGATTATTCCTTTTTGGGTCCTCTCCTTTGAGATCCCACCAAGGAAACAAGAAATTTCCCCATTTTTCATTTGAGTCAAATCTATATAAGGGGCTCCAAACTCATTGAAAATATTGATTTAAATATTTCAACTATGTATTGAACATCACCCTATTAATATTTCATACTCTTAATCAGGAATAATTTCATATCATCATAATATTTCTTTGGTTTCAAGTGGTAATATTTCTGATACATGAGAAATATTATTTCAGATTATATTATGTGTTCCCATATGTGGCTATGCATATGTCACCTACATAACATGCCTATTTTTCAAATGATGTAACTAATTAGTTATGAATTATATTCCCCAATTGGACCTTTATAATACATCCCCCATAATGGCTTTTCTCAATTAATTGAAACTTTTTTCATTGTAAAAGAATCGTCTGTCCCCTTCAAACATTGATGACAATCTACAAGAATCTGAATCTTGGAACAGTCATCTGTGTATATTTTTTCCATTACCTTTCTCTTGATCTGAAATTTTCCATGACTATAGTTTACACATTTATCCTCTTCCTATGTTTGTAGAATCTTAAAATAACCTTGGATCATTTGACCACATATCATATATTTGTTCCATAATATTCTGATCCAAGTGGTATTGACCTAAAACTACAAACACCATACATCCTATATTTGGGTTAGACATTTGTGGAAATCTTGTTCTTATAACTCAATAGAAATAATTATTGAAAATACTCTCTCTATATTCACGTATTTTTCTCCATAAAACAAAATATATACTTGGGAAAATCTGAATCTTCATAAACAGTCATTGACTTTTTTGCAATAAATTGTCAAAATCTTGAGAACTCTTTTGCCTAACTATGCAGTAGGTGCTCCCAGTGGCCTTGCATAAAATTCACCTACATAATGGGCCTGTCAGTCAAAGAATACCACTATTTGTCTATGAAACATATTCCCCCAGTTGGACCTACATAAATCAGCCCCCATAACGGGGTTTTCAAATAGTGGTAACATCATTTTTTGGAAACGGTGTCTTTAAATGCTATTATCCCTTTTTCCCCATGTCATTCTTCAGATCTGAAAATTTCAAAACCTCAAATTATATTTCTCCCTTCCCGTACCTGAATATGGTATATTATTTCCATGAAAATTATCATGAAATTCCAGAGTCATAAACCTTGGTCAATGGAAAATACCTTAAATTAAAGCCCTTCAATTTCATTTCAGAATGTCTAGAAACTGCACAACATAATGTCCTTACTGCAAGACACTAAACTACACATCACATTGTCTAAAATACCATTTCTGAACAAATTAAACCATTCTTCACAAGACAAATTTTTTTAGGAGTGGATTGCACATTTTTGACCTATGTCGACACGTATTTCCTTCTATCCTTAAATCTATTTCCTTGAAAAAATATCCTATTATGGTATTGAGGCACGTAAATCTTATTCTCCCTTATATATCAATAATAAAATGTAAAACAATTTAGGTCACTTTTCTTTGACTATGCAGTACGTTCCCTTAGGTGTCCTTACATAAAATTCACATACACAACGAAACTCTCATTCAAATGATACAACTTTTAGGAAATATATCACATGAACCTATTGGCCCTGTATAATATAACCACCATACTAGGCATGTCAAGAAATGGTAACTCCATTCTTGGAAAATTACTCCTCTATGTTTATACATAATGTTTTAGATTTGGTGACCATAAATATCATGACTCAGGATTTCCCTTGGATGTATCTAAAGAATAATGGAGAAATTCCTATCCACTAACCATTGGTTGGGATCTAATTTCAAAATTTATTGTCAAATATATTTGACCATAATCAAAAAACTTATTAGTCCATTATTAATGAATCTAAACTTCCCTAAAAAATACATGGTACTCACTATATTGAAAAACCACAAAGGGTACTCTGGAAAAAAGTCAATGTCCTAGCTTTCTCGACCTACCTTTTTTGGTTCAGGAATTATTCAGCAATAAATTGTCAAAATATACATTGTATGTGGGGTTGTTTGTGTATCCTGGGAGAAAAAAGAAAACTACACTCACATTCTCATTGGTTTAGGTTAAAAAAGAGCACATTCCATCCTTATCATTGTAATTATGGTTACCCAGTATAAAAATATCATATTATAGAATTCAACTTTAACATTACAATTGAAAGGAAGAAAGGATGAATACATAGGTGATTAGAGACAAAATTGTCATCATTTGTGAGTAAAAAATCCCCATATGAACATTTTAAAACTGGAATATCTCTATCATAAATCACAAGTATTTTTCTACATGCCTTTTCATTTTTTTAATGGCCTATAAAGCTCTATCAGATTCCTATTGATGCTCAGTTAGCCAACCTGTCTCATTCTATTCATATTGACTAATGGATTCCTTGGAATCTATAATTGTTTTTGAACAATTTTTCTGGACTTCATCTATTGAATCATGAAGTTGTTCAAGATCCCATAAAACAATATCCAACTCTTGTAGAAGATACAACTATTGAAAAGTATTTTCTCTAACTTTATGATTGAGTTCTATAAACATTGTAGTATTATTGGACTCAAATTTATATAGTACAGCTTGGAATTCATCAATGTTGGTCAGCAGTCTAACTTTTATCTGATCTTATTGAAGATTTTGGTCTTTCTCCATTTTTAACATTATTTCTGTCACTTTTGTATGGATTTCACAGTATTCAAAAACGCCAAATCCAAACATATGGAACAAAGGTTAATGCCGTGGAATTTGTGAGGACAGTTCCTCAAGTGTAATTTCATATTTTATATTCCATAATTTTTCCATGCCTTGCGACGTGCAAGGTGAACAAACTTTGGTAGCTGTATATATGATTAAGAGTAACTGTGATAGGGGGAACACATTTTGAAATTAATGCACATAAAGAAGTATCATGTTCTACTCCTTTTTTGATAGTAGTCGCTTTACTTATTAATGTTGGTTGAGCTGATGCAGAAGCATCCCCTACAAACCTAGACATTGAAGATGATAATCATATACGATGAATTTGAAATATGGTTAGATTAAATAAAATAACATGAGTGAGAACAATAAGAATATAGATAACCCATACCAAACAATATTCAGAATCATGAGAGTACACATCTCTAATATTTCAACGTTCTGCAGTTTGGGATGTTGTCTTTTGGTGGGGAATTTTTTTCTCTAACCTACTCAAGAATATCTAAATGAATCTTAGGATGATTTTTTGTTTCAAATTTCATATGAACAAATATCTCTATAGTAATGGGATTGACCGTGAAATCGATGCTTCATTATGGAATTGTAACTGTAACAGTTTTTGTAGATAGAACTGATTATTTTAAAACCAATAATGGTTAGAAAAATAATTATAAGAATATTGATAGAAGGGACAATAAAAACACAAGTCCATTTAGTTCTCTACAAGTAACATCGAAATATTCTAATGTATTTTTCATTTTAACGTGTTTTAATACTGCTTTAAAAGTCATTCCATGATTCGTCATATCATCGAATGAAATCCCAAATCCCATGATAGTATCACCTATGGGAGCACATGGAGAGATTGTTTTGTGACCCTCCAATGAAAACTTTTGACCCCGAATAGCTTCTTTAGAAATAGATCTGTGGTCAGCTTCAGTTGTCACAATATTTTTTATTGCATGAGATGAACCTAAAGTATCACTTTGTGGATGTCCTTTGTTGTTACACATATTTTCTTATTAAAAAATTCCTATTTACAAGTGGTCTCCTATCTCCGAATAGTAGGAACATGAGATGTTCTAGGAACATATGTTTACTCCTTTGGCCTAAATTCCACTTCTGTCAGAGGAGCCACTTGGTTGGAGGTAATTTGTGCTTGTCCAAAAGAACAATCCACACTTCTTCTCATCAGTAATTTTCCTAAGATAATAAATAGAATAAGTTCCTATAGTTCCCAGAATTTTAACCACTTTCTCTAAATAAAGATAAAATTTGTGTGGTTAGGAATTCTAAACACTACTGAGAAAACGTTTTACAACAATTTTCATGATTCAATGTTTCGGTTTCTTTGATTTATTAGGAGTAAATAAACAGACTTCTACAAAAAAGGTAATGGTGACCACATGTCCCGCCTACCATCTCATCCTCCTTATCCTGTTGGCTTGGAGATATCTCTTCCAACTCCCAGGTTGATCCAAGAGCTCCAAGTGGAATACCGCCATTGTTATACAAGGGAAATTGAACTTCAGTCGATTTTCCAATATTTAACTGCATGTTAAAATTGCATTTCCCATGAGAAATAAATTTTTGAATAAATTTAAATAGAAAATTAATTATTAATGTGAGAAATAGAATACTTAGATCTTCAATATCATCCCTATTACACCATTATTCATGAAATGAATGTTTAATCCCTTCAGCGACACGACGATCAATCATCTCATTCACTATTTTTGTGGTGGTAATTGATTAATCTTGTCCGTATATAACAATATCTAGTTCCTGATTATAATTTCTTATATCATCAGGTATGTTATTAAAAATAATATTAGAAGAGGCCCCTATATCACCTATTCCTGAAATACACAACCCTTTACATAAACATATCCTTGTGGTTTCATCATTACAATGCATGATTTGCCCGGTTTGAACTTCCTCTGTCATACATATTCAGAATACATTCTATAGGGTTGTGAGTATGATCTCGCAGTTTTAGATTTGAGTTTCTTCCTAATTTCATCCATCATAGATAGTGGATGAGAAAATGGGACCCACTTCTCTATTTGAACGATGGTGACTAGACCACCTCGATACAACTTTAGTTCTTACTGATGGTGTAGATCTCTTGACTCTGATAGGTGTATTGTATCTTGAAAAGGGTCACATCAGTGAGATTGAAGACTTGTCATACACGCCATTTGTCTCCCATGAATCAGCCTATGATGATTATGAATAACCTTCCAAATGAAAGGGTTCCTTTCTACTACATCTCTTAATCCTGACCCAACAGACAAAATGGTTTAGAACACCTTTATGGTATGATGAAACCCAGTTCTGAGCATACCAAATATTCAATCTTATTGTTGCATCAGTGGAAGGTATATTGATTATTTCCCAATTTTTTTCTACAGTCTTCATCAACCATAGTTGTTGGTCCACAATCAGATGTTTCTCTAATATGTCTTCTACTGGAGGAGATATGTTAATTTTTTTTCATAAAATTTCATTGACGTGTAAATCTATAAGGATCACATGCCTCACATATGATTTCCCCATCAATACTAGTGGCCAATAACCATTAATTATAGGTGACATATACAACCTTAGCTCTATGTTGGCCACCCCGTCATTGAAAAATCACCCCGTAGGCATATTCCCATAAGGAAAAAGGTAAAATAACATGTATATACATACCCTAAAATTATTTCCATAAGCAGTTAATAAAAGAGGTGAAATAACAGAAAAATCTTGAATAGATGGTTAGAAAGAACTACCATGGACTTTAACCCCACTATACACAACATAAACTCAGAAATGAGTTATGATCCACCCCCATAAAACCATGAATGGTGCTGCTATTCTGAATGAATACTTCTATATATATATAAAAGACTCATTTGGTTATTCATCAGAATATGGCTATCCAAACCTACCATCCTCTTATCCACTAGCTTGGAAGCTATAAAAAAATATCTCGACCTTACCCCACCCGTGGAATATTTGATAAGAAATATATATATGTTGATCTACAAGGATATGAAACCCAAAAATTTTCCTTTGCAGGAATTTTGGAGTTGACTACATACCACCACATTTCAAACTCTCCCTTCTCTAATGTTGTCTAAAATGTGTTGGGTGTACCACTCTTTCCTGCCTTCAGATGGATTTTTAGATTAGTTAAAGTATGATTTTTCTCATTTATCATCATCATGAATATTTCCATCCACTCCTCTGGGTGAATATCCCTTCTTATGTGGAAATTTATTATTTTTGTATTCTTGAGTTTATAAAATATCTTCATTTACTCCCAAACCATGTCTAGTGTCTTTTCTGAGTCATTCCATGTCACCTTTGGAGGAATAAATTCATCATGAATGTCTCCAAGAATTGGAACTTGAGATATTTTGCAAAAATCGATCAAACGGATGCCTACTTATCCATGTGTCAAATGGAAGGAATTAGTCTCTAGAGTCTATCGTCTCAGCAACCCTAGCACAGATTCATCATTCTTATATACATAGTTTTTCCCAACCCATATATCCTTATAAATCAAGACTCCATTTAAGTCATCCATAAAATCTTCAAATGTTTGGCGCACCCAATATTCCCACATTCAAGCATGTTTAACACCCCCTCCAGAGTGAAAATCCAAACATTGCTTCCCTCCCTTTGATTTATTTGTCTGAGAATCTTAGAAAACGGATAAATAGTAGTGCAAATGTAGCTTGAGTTTATGTGTTTTCAAATCTAGAGAACTTGGTTATGATGTATTAAATGGAAATTATCTGGCATCCCATCATTGATATATGTGCCTGTAATAGAAATATTTGTAGTTGAGAAATTGGTTTGGTCTTAAAAAAAGAATGTAGAACATAATTCATTGGATATGGTATGTTGAAATCCTGCAGATGGACATAACCATATAGAAGAAAATAAAAACTCCTTGAAAAATTGAGTTTATATTTCCTTTGATTCTTTTCCAAATATGGGAGAGTAGTGTCACAAATATCAATGTGATCATGCTTGGAAATATTCATCATATCATAAATTCTCTTGTAAGAAAATTCATCAGCTGCTCTGATTCTCTTAGTAGACCCGAACCTTAAAAATAGATCAAACTTCATCTAATGATGAGCTCATTTTGGAATTTTGAAAAAACCTTTAAAAAATTTTACAAATTCGTTAAGGCGCACAAGTATTATTCCGTTCATAGGTATAAATCTAGCACAAAATTATCGCACCCAATATTTGGAACAAAAATAAAAAATATACAGAAGAATATCTAATGATATGAGAATTTGAAATAAAACACTTGCGCCTAAAGATATGTATTTCTGGAATCCTTTGAAATTTTTGTTGAAGTCTATCCAATATATATAAGAAATGAAGACTACCCTATGCACCATAACCTTCTGTTCCCATGATTATCATTCCATTATTTTGTGTTTCACATCAAACTATTTAACTTTTTTATACCATTACCTTATTATAAGACCCTCTCTTCATTTGAGATACAATTCGGGGGGGGGGGGGGTTTGTTGTCATTCTGTTCCATCACAATGATGAAAAAGTGAAAATGGGAAATGCCCTAGAATAAAGAGGATAAAATACATAGAGAATATAAATATTTTCAAAATATCAAGTTTGTAATCACCCTAGTTGAGCCAAGTCACCATTGGTGTGGAACCACATGTGTGCCACAATGATGGCGTGAAACCCAGTTGTGCGATCAACCACTCCTTCTCCCGGGGTCACCTATTTGGTGATAAATAGACCCTTGGTGTCTTCATTTGTACAGAAAAATTTCCCAGAAACCCATTTTCTACTCTAGTCACCCTATTTCTTCTTCAAATTCATCTAAAACCCTCATTGTACTTCATTAACACATAAGGAGGAGGAATTAATGGAGGATCATAATATTTAAGTTCCTTCAGGGATTGAAATCCATTACACTTACCCGACTAAACCACCCAACCTCCCTAAATCAGATACACTTTCCTAACACACATTCCTATCAAAGGATCTTTAACACCACACTCTTAAGAATATCTATGAATTATCTTCAAGGATTGGGTCATGTATTTCCCATGTTTTAACATCCTGGTTGTTCGTCACTTAAATAATGATTAGGTTTCCCAAGCCAACTTATGCACCCATACTGGTGCACCTATTTGATTCACCATATTTCCTCAGCCTATGCAATCCTTTCATTCAGACTTAATCAAATTCATTCATGGAAATAAATTCTCTTCATTGGGTCCCTTTTCTGAAAGGGATTTTGTTGAAACCTCCTCTAAAACATCCTTACAAAACAAACCCTTGGGAAGGGCACATCAGTGTGTATACCATTTGTGGTTTTATACCAACAGTCAAAGGAATACCACATTTTTTTTATAATGGGGTCATGATTCCTAGAATGTTTGTGGGTTTATATATCTGCGGTTACATATAAATATTTCCAAGGAGTAGTGTTGTTGAGTTCTTAGATTTTAGGATCAGGGTTCATCCATGCTGGTCCCTTATCTTCTCTAAAACACAGAGCCTCATGTCCCCAGTAGGAAAGGTACATTTGACACCTACTTTTAATTTTCAAAAAAGGAAAATTCTCCCGCCCATTCCATGTCCAAATTTAGGGAAGTAATCATAGCATAAGACCAATCCTTTCTACCCACACCTAATGATATTTCCCTTTTATTCCACATTGAAAGGTTCATTGCTTCACACGCTCCTCAAATTTCACCTCTGTTGGCCCATCCTCTTCCACCAACGGAGGAGGAAAATTGTGTGTGGTTTGTTTAATATTTCAAATGATCTTCTTTATCACATTGAGCATGG